>CM060602.1:41888171-41905671 GCA_030578255.1 Tiaroga cobitis | reverse complement strand
GTCGCTAAAAAATACACACTGCACCTTTAAAGCATTAATAATAAAAAAAATAATCCAGTGAATATGAGCTCGGACTCACCAGCAAACATGAACATATCTGCATGTGCCTGGATCTCCTCGTTCGTGAGTCCTTCGTCGTTCTCATCCTGAACAGCAGAAAACTGCATTACATATATACCCTTAACATATAAGGTAATATATAAGTTTATATAAATATAAGTTTATTCCATATATAACATAGTGTGGAATAAACACCATTGTTTAAAGTTTAAAGAGTCTCTTCTGCGCACCAAAGCTGCATTTAATTGATCAAAAATACTTTAAAAATAGTGAAATATTATTGTAATTTAAAGTATCTGTTTTCCATGTGAATATACAGTAAAGTGTAATTTATTCCTGTGATCAAAGCTGAATTTTCAGCATCATTACTCCAGTCTTCAGTGTCACATGATCCTTCAGAAATCACTCTAATATGAGGATCTGATGCTCAAGAAAGATTTATGATTATTATCAGTGTTTAAAAGTTTGGGGTCAGTAAGATCTTTTTTTAAAGAAACAGAAATGAATACTTTTATTCAACAAGGATGCATTAAATTTGTCAAAAGTGACAGTAAAGACATTTATAATGTTACAAAAGATTCTATTTCAAATAAAAGCTGCTCTTTTAATCAGCATATTAGAATGAGTTCTGAAGGATCATGTGAACAAGCTTTGATGTTGGCTTGAGAAAGTCTTAAAGTGACTGTAAAAGCTTGACATGACTCTAATAGGCTTCAGTGAGTTTAGATTAGAATTTGTGACAGTTGAAAATCAAATAAACGCAGCCTTGTTGAGCATAAGATACTTCTTATTAAACACCAACACAACCATGTAAAGTTTGTAACATACTTTGGTTAAATTCCTCAATTGTTGTGTAAAACAACTCCCTTTTACCTCCTCAAAAACAGCTCTTTTCACAGCGACCCGTTTCGGTGCATGTCTCTTTAAATGAGGTGCATGTCTTTTTAAGTGATAATGAGGAGCATTTCTCTTTAAATGATAATGAGGTCCATGTCTCTTTAAATGAGGTGCATGTCTCTTTAAATGATAATGAGGTGCATGTCTCTTTAAATGAGGTGCATGTCTCTTAAATGATAATGAGGTGCATGTCTCTTTAAATGATAATGAGGTGCAAGTCTCTTTAAATGATAATGAGGTGCATGTCTCTGAAATGATAATGAGGTGCATGTCTCTGAAATGATAATGAGGTACATGTCTCTTAAATGATAATGAGGTCCATGTCTCTTTAAATGAGGTGCATGTCTCTTTAAATGATAATGAGGTGCATGTCTCTTTAAATGAGGTGCATGTCTCTTAAATGATAATGAGGTGCATGTCTCTTTAAATGATAATGAGGTGCAAGTCTCTTTAAATGATAATGAGGTGCATGTCTCTTTAAATGATAATGAGGTGCATGTCTCTTAAATGATAATGAGGTGCATGTCTCTTTAAATGATAATGAGGTGCATGTCTCTTTAAATGATAATGAGGTGCATGTCTCTTTAAATGATAATGAGCTGCATGTCTCTTAAATGATAATGAGGTGCATGTCTCTTAAATGATAATGAGGTGCATGTCTCTTTAAATGAGGTGCATGTCTCTTAAATGATAATGAGGTGCATGTCTCTTAAATGATAATGAGGTGCATGTCTCTTTAAATGATAATGAGGTGCATGTCTCTTTAAATGATAATGAGCTGCATGTCTCTTAAATGATAATGAGGTGCATGTCTCTTAAATGATAATGAGGTGCATGTCTCTTTAAATGAGGTGCATGTCTCTTAAATGATAATGAGGTGCATGTCTCTTAAATGATAATGAGGTGCATGTCTCTTTAAATGATAATGAGGTGCATGTCTCTTTAAATGATAATGAGCTGCATGTCTCTTAAATGATAATGAGGTGCATGTCTCTTAAATGATAATGAGGTGCATGTCTCTTAAATGATAATGAGGTGCATGTCTCTTAAATGATAATGAGGTGCATGTCAATTTAAATGATAATGAGGTGCATGTCTCTTTAAGTGATAATGAGGTGCATGTCTCTTTAAATGATAATGAGGTGCATGTCTCTTTAAGTGATAATGAGGTGCATGTCACTTTAAATGATAATGAGGTGCATGTCTCTTTAAATGAGGTGCATGTCTCTTAAATGATAATGAGGTGCATGTCTCTTTAAATGATAATGAGGTGCAAGTCTCTTTAAATGATAATGAGGTGCATGTCTCTTTAAGTGATAATGAGGTGCATGTCTCTTTAAATGATAATGAGGTGCATGTCTCTTTAAGTGATAATGAGGTGCATGTCTCTTTAAGTGATAATGAGGTGCATGTCTCTTTAAGTGATAATGAGGTGCATGTCTCTTTAAGTGATAATGAGGTGCATGTCTCTTTAAATGAAAATGAGGTGCATGTCTTTTTAAATGATAATGAGGTGCATGTCTCTTTAAGTGATAATGAGGTGCATGTCTCTTAAATGATAATGAGGTGCATGTCTCTTTAAGTGATAATGAGGTGCATGTCTCTTTAAATGATAATGAGCAAATGCCCCCCCCCCCCCCCTCTCTTCCATGGGGAGTGTTGAATGGCTGAGGGAGGAAATATGCTAATACGGGAAATATGGTAATACAGGAAATATGGTAATACGGGACAGTCCGTTGGCGGTCGTGGGCGGAGCATAAGCATTCAAATAAAACATCATAGTGCTCAGAAAATCCAAACGGCTTGATTATTGAGAGAAACTTTGAGGATAAAAGATCAAGGAGTGAATTATTTTTTCTTGTATGGTATGGTGGTTGTGTCCACACACTGCACACACACATTCATATGCAAACACCATTCGATGACCCCTTTAAAGATTGTTGTTAAAAACTGACGTGCTTTTGACAGAAGCAGTAAGTCGACGAGGTCCGTGTCCTTCTTCTTGTATCCTCCGGTGTATTCCAGGTTTTCCGAGCTGCTCTTCCCGGATCCCCGGCGTTCGAGTTGGGAACGCCGTTCTTGGACGATTTCCGCGGTGAACCGGTGAACGATGTCGCAAGCCTTGCGGAAGCGCCGTCCCTGCTCAGAGCGCCAGTATATCCAGTCCCAGTGATACGGCAGATAGTGCTGTCTCTGGACCAGCAGCTTAGACAGATCCAGGATCGCTGCGATGTACTCACTGGGCTTCCTGGGAGAGAGAGAGAGAGAGAGAGAGGGAGAGAGAGAGAGAGAAAGAGAGAGGGAGGGAGAGAGAGAGACACACACATTATGATTGTTTTGTTGTATATACAGTCAAACCAAAAATGATTCTGACACCAGATATCATTTGTTATATGTTTTCACTAGTGTGATCAGGACACTATAGTTCATTTCTGTAAGTGAGGAGAGCAAAATAAAGTAAACTGTGACATATTACACCCAAATATTCTTCATACAGTGACTACCAGTGACATTTGGGACCAGAAATGATTCCTCCACTTTGAGCTGATCATGTTTTCTTCAGTGTGTTTTCTGTAATTGCTAATGCTCTTTTTACACACACACTGAACAACATGAAGCATTGCTTGGTCACTGGTTGAGCTAAACTGGTATTATCTAATTGTGTAGTTAAATTTAACAGCTGACAGATATTCAACATAATTCATGTGTGAGAGTCTAACAGAAGGACGGACAAAACCAGTCAAATATCCACTGATTTAATAACTCTGAGTTATTGTCATATTTTATTACTACTGTTCTAAACTATAGCAAATAATCTGTGATAATGTGAAAAATGTTGAAGGTGTGTGTGTGCGTGTGTGTGTGTGTGACACTGACCCCTGACAGTGACCGTCGCAGCTGAAGGTGCATTTGAGGAGACTGTCCAGAGTCATCGAGCTCATGTGCTCAAACATGTCCAGACTGTTCTGTCCTTCGGCCAGCAGGAGGCGCCATTTACTCTTCAGGAAAACACAACAAACACACGCAACCACAGAAGAAACCGCCCGTCATGCAAAGTTCCTCCTCACACATCTGAACAATCTTCCGTTGTGCAACAACAACACAGATACTGTTGTGAGGACTTGAGTTAACAAGCTTAAAACAGGAACAATACACACACACATGCACATCTCACCAAAACATGTCCAGATTACTATTTCACTGTCAAATCAGGAGAAATAAGAAATTATCTTTCACTTGAAGCCTATTTTAGGAACATTAATATACATTAATGGGGGAAAGTTGGTATGAAAATAATGCCACCATCAGGGATATTACTGTTAATTAAAACTAAATTAACATAAAATTGTGTTTTGGTTTTAAATAAAAATAAACATTACCTGAAATAAAATATAAAAAAATGTAAAAGGCAACGATTTTTATTTGTGATTAGTTTAAGTACTTAAATAATTTGGATGGAAAATGTCATGAAAATAATGTCACAATCAGAGTTATTATTGTTAACTAAAGCTAAAACCATTAAAAGAAATGTTAAAATTTTTACTTAAATAAAATGAGTTAAATAAAAAATTATTAAATAGAAAAAATAATTGCATTTAAATTCAATTAAAAACTTTATTTCCATTTAGTTTAAGTACTAAAATAACTAAAACTGTAATAAAAATATTATTTAAATATATATTATTAAATTTAAATATATTAAAATTAAATATAAAAATAACAGAAACCAAGAAACAACTAAAAATAAAAATAACTCGTTCAAAATATTAATAAAAACAATAATAGTTCTAAAATAACACCATAAAAACAGGCTTCATTATTATTTCTTAGTTGTGCTTTCGTGAATTTCGCCCTCTTTGGTAACACTTTATTTTACAGTGTCTTTCTTACATGTAAATATAATAACTATAATTTATGCATAACTACATGCAACTAACCCTAAACCAAACCTACTCCTAACCCTATAGTAAGTACATGCAGTTAATTATTATTCTCAGTACTTAAATCTATGATTACACTGTAACAAAGACATCTTAAAATAAAGGGTTACACTTCATTTTAAGTACTGGGTAATATGAACATGTACTTACTATAGGGTTAGGGTTTGGTTGAGGGTTAGTTGCATGTAATTATGCATAATTTACTGTTATTACTATGGTAACTACATGTTACATGTGTAACAAGGACACTGTAAAATAAAGGTTACCAGATGAAAGAGTAACCGCCTCTTTTTCTTCTCCTCTCAGCAGATGAATATCTGTCAGCGGCCGGATGATCTGGTGAGATAAGCGTGTCTGTAAACGCTGTAGTCGTGAGATGTGTTTGAAAGCGTGCAACACATGAACATCAGCAGGAACTGAACCGTCAAAGCTGCGACTCACAGTGTTTCTGCCACTAAAACAGCTTCAGTGTGTAACACGATGTGAATGTGTGTGTGTGTGTGTGTGTGTGTGTGTGTTTGACGTACATGCATGATGTTGGTGGACTGGTTGAAAATGTGAACATATTTTTTGAGGATGTCGAAGTGGAACGCTGGAGTTAAAAGCTTCCGGTGGCGAGACCATTCCTGACCGTCCTGGAGAAGAAGACAGTTTCCTGTAACACACACACTGGAGAGCTTTAGCTGTAACACACACACTGGAGAGCTTTAGCTGTAACACACACACACTGGAGAGCTTTAGCTGTAACACACACACTGGAGAGCTTTAGCTGTAACACACACACGGGAGAGCTTTAGCTGTAACACACACACGGGAGAGCTTTAGCTGTAACACACACACACGGGAGAGCTTTAGCTGTAACACACACACACTGGAGAGCTTTAGCTGTAACACACACACGGGAGAGCTTTAGCTGTAACACACACACTGGAGAGCTTTAGCTGTAACACACACACTGGAGAGCTTTAGCTGTAACACACACACTGGAGAGCTTTAGCTGTAACACACACACTGGAGAGCTTTAGCTGTAACACACACACTGGAGAGCTTTAGCTGTAACACACACACGGGAGAGCTTTAGCTGTAACACACACACACGGGAGAGCTTTAGCTGTAACACACACGGGAGAGCTTTAGCTGTAACACACACACTGGAGAGCTTTAGCTGTAACACACACTGGAGAGCTTTAGCTGTAACACACACACGGGAGAGCTTTAGCTGTAACACACACACGGGAGAGCTTTAGCTGTAACACACACACTGGAGAGCTTTAGCTGTAACACACACGGGAGAGCTTTAGCTGTAACACACACACGGGAGAGCTTTAGCTGTAACACACACACTGGAGAGCTTTAGCTGTAACACACACACTGGAGAGCTTTAGCTGTAACACACACACTGGAGAGCTTTAGCTGTAACACACACACTGGAGAGCTTTAGCTGTAACACACACACTGGAGAGCTTTAGCTGTAACACACACACGGGAGAGCTTTAGCTGTAACACACACTGGAGAGCTTTAGCTGTAACACACACTGGAGAGCTTTAGCTGTAACACACACACTGGAGAGCTTTAGCTGTAACACACACACGGGAGAGCTTTAGCTGTAACACACACACTGGAGAGCTTTAGCTGTAACACACACACGGGAGAGCTTTAGCTGTAACACACACACTGGAGAGCTTTAGCTGTAACACACACACTGGAGAGCTTTAGCTGTAACACACTGGAGAGCTTTAGCTGTAACACACACACGGGAGAGCTTTAGCTGTAACACACACACTGGAGAGCTTTAGCTGTAACACACACGGGAGAGCTTTAGCTGTAACACACACACGGGAGAGCTTTAGCTGTAACACACACACTGGAGAGCTTTAGCTGTAACACACACACGGGAGAGCTTTAGCTGTAACACACACACTGGAGAGCTTTAGCTGTAACACACACACTGGAGAGCTTTAGCTGTAACACACACACTGGAGAGCTTTAGCTGTAACACACACACTGGAGAGCTTTAGCTGTAACACACACGGGAGAGCTTTAGCTGTAACACACACACGGGAGAGCTTTAGCTGTAACACACACACTGGAGAGCTTTAGCTGTAACACACACGGGAGAGCTTTAGCTGTAACACACACACGGGAGAGCTTTAGCTGTAACACACACACTGGAGAGCTTTAGCTGTAACACACTGGAGAGCTTTAGCTGTAACACACACAGGAGAGCTGTAACACACACACTGGAGAGCTTTAGCTGTAACACACACACGGGAGAGCTTTAGCTGTAACACACACACTGGAGAGCTTTAGCTGTAACACACACACTGGAGAGCTTTAGCTGTAACACACACGGGAGAGCTTTAGCTGTAACACACACACTGGAGAGCTTTAGCTGTAACACACACACTGGAGAGCTTTAGCTGTAACACACACTGGAGAGCTTTAGCTGTAACACACACACGGGAGAGCTTTAGCTGTAACACACATACGGGAGAGCTTTAGCTGTAACACACACACAGGAGAGCTGTAACACACACACTGGAGAGCTTTAGCTGTAACACACACACGGGAGAGCTTTAGCTGTAACACACACACTGGAGAGCTTTAGCTGTAACACACACACTGGAGAGCTTTAGCTGTAACACACACGGGAGAGCTTTAGCTGTAACACACACACTGGAGAGCTTTAGCTGTAACACACACACACAGGAGAGCTTTAGCTGTAACACACACACTGGAGAGCTTTAGCTGTAACACACACACAGGAGAGCTTTAGCTGTAACACACACACACAGGAGAGCTTTAGCTGTAACACACATACGGGAGAGCTTTAGCTGTAACACACACTGGAGAGTTTTAGCTGTAACACACACACGGGAGAGCTTTAGCTGTAACACACACACGGGAGAGCTTTAGCTGTAACACACACACTGGAGAGCTTTAGCTGTCACACACACACGGGAGAGCTTTAGCTGTAACACACACACAGGAGAGCTTTAGCTGTAACACACACACTGGAGAGCTTTAGCTGTAACACACACACACAGGAGAGCTTTAGCTGTAACACACACACTGGAGAGCTTTAGCTGTAACACACACACTGGAGAGCTTTAGCTGTAACACACACGGGAGAGCTTTAGCTGTAACACACACACTGGAGAGCTTTAGCTGTAACACACACACAGGAGAGCTTTAGCTGTAACACACACACTGGAGAGCTTTAGCTGTAACACACACACAGGAGAGCTTTAGCTGTAACACACACACACAGGTGAGCTTTAGCTGTAACACACATACGGGAGAGCTTTAGCTGTAACACACACTGGAGAGTTTTAGCTGTAACACACACACGGGAGAGCTTTAGCTGTAACACACACACTGGAGAGCTTTAGCTGTAACACACACACTGGAGAGCTTTAGCTGTCACACACACACGGGAGAGCTTTAGCTGTAACACACACACAGGAGAGCTTTAGCTGTAACACACACACTGGAGAGCTTTAGCTGTAACACACACACTGGAGAGCTTTAGCTGTAACACACACACTGGAGAGCTTTAGCTGTAACACACACACTGGAGAGCTTTAGCTGTAACACACACACTGGAGAGCTTTAGCTGTAACACACACACTGGAGAGCTTTAGCTGTAACACACACACGGGAGAGCTTTAGCTGTAACACACACACTGGAGAGCTTTAGCTGTAACACACACACGGGAGAGCTTTAGCTGTAACACACACACGGGAGAGCTTTAGCTGTAACACACACACTGGAGAGCTTTAGCTGTAACACACACACTGGAGAGCTTTAGCTGTAACACACACACTGGAGAGCTTTAGCTGTAACACACACACACAGGAGAGCTTTAGCTGTAACACACACACTGGAGAGCTTTAGCTGTAACACACACACGGGAGAGCTTTAGCTGTAACACACACACGGGAGAGCTTTAGCTGTAACACACACACGGGAGAGCTTTAGCTGTAACACACACACGGGAGAGCTTTAGCTGTAACACACACACGGGAGAGCTTTAGCTGTAACACACACACGGGAGAGCTTTAGCTGTAACACACACACGGGAGAGCTTTAGCTGTAACACACACACGGGAGAGCTTTAGCTGTAACACACACACTGGAGAGCTTTAGCTGTAACACACACACTGGAGAGCTTTAGCTGTAACACACACACGGGAGAGCTTTAGCTGTAACACACACACGGGAGAGCTTTAGCTGTAACACACACACGGGAGAGCTTTAGCTGTAACACACATACGGGAGAGCTTTAGCTGTAACACACACACTGGAGAGCTTTAGCTGTAACACACACACTGGAGAGCTTTAGCTGTAACACACACACTGGAGAGCTTTAGCTGTAACACACACACGGGAGAGCTTTAGCTGTAACACACACGGGAGAGCTTTAGCTGTAACACACACACGGGAGAGCTTTAGCTGTAACACACACACGGGAGAGCTTTAGCTGTAACACACACACTGGAGAGCTTTAGCTGTAACACACACACGGGAGAGCTTTAGCTGTAACACACACACGGGAGAGCTTTAGCTGTAACACACACACGGGAAAGCTTTAGCTGTAACACACACACTGGAGAGCTTTAGCTGTAACACACACACGGGAGAGCTTTAGCTGTAACACACACACGGGAGAGCTTTAGCTGTAACACACACACGGGAGAGCTTTAGCTGTAACACACACACTGGAGAGCTTTAGCTGTAACACACACACGGGAGAGCTTTAGCTGTAACACACACACGGGAGAGCTTTAGCTGTAACACACACACGGGAAAGCTTTAGCTGTAACACACACACGGGAGAGCTTTAGCTGTAACACACACACGGGAGAGCTTTAGCTGTAACACACACACGGGAGAGCTTTAGCTGTAACACACACACGGGAGAGCTTTAGCTGTAACACACACACGGGAGAGCTTTAGCTGTAACACACACACAGGAGAGCTGTAACACACACACTGGAGAGCTTTAGCTGTAACACACACACGGGAGAGCTTTAGCTGTAACACACACACTGGAGAGCTTTAGCTGTAACACACACACTGGAGAGCTTTAGCTGTAACACACACGGGAGAGCTTTAGCTGTAACACACACACTGGAGAGCTTTAGCTGTAACACACACACACAGGAGAGCTTTAGCTGTAACACACACACTGGAGAGCTTTAGCTGTAACACACACACAGGAGAGCTTTAGCTGTAACACACACACACAGGAGAGCTTTAGCTGTAACACACATACGGGAGAGCTTTAGCTGTAACACACACTGGAGAGTTTTAGCTGTAACACACACACGGGAGAGCTTTAGCTGTAACACACACACGGGAGAGCTTTAGCTGTAACACACACACTGGAGAGCTTTAGCTGTCACACACACACGGGAGAGCTTTAGCTGTAACACACACACAGGAGAGCTTTAGCTGTAACACACACACTGGAGAGCTTTAGCTGTAACACACACACACAGGAGAGCTTTAGCTGTAACACACACACTGGAGAGCTTTAGCTGTAACACACACACTGGAGAGCTTTAGCTGTAACACACACGGGAGAGCTTTAGCTGTAACACACACACTGGAGAGCTTTAGCTGTAACACACACACACAGGAGAGCTTTAGCTGTAACACACACACTGGAGAGCTTTAGCTGTAACACACACACAGGAGAGCTTTAGCTGTAACACACACACACAGGTGAGCTTTAGCTGTAACACACATACGGGAGAGCTTTAGCTGTAACACACACTGGAGAGTTTTAGCTGTAACACACACACGGGAGAGCTTTAGCTGTAACACACACACTGGAGAGCTTTAGCTGTAACACACACACTGGAGAGCTTTAGCTGTCACACACACACGGGAGAGCTTTAGCTGTAACACACACACAGGAGAGCTTTAGCTGTAACACACACACTGGAGAGCTTTAGCTGTAACACACACACTGGAGAGCTTTAGCTGTAACACACACACTGGAGAGCTTTAGCTGTAACACACACACTGGAGAGCTTTAGCTGTAACACACACACTGGAGAGCTTTAGCTGTAACACACACACTGGAGAGCTTTAGCTGTAACACACACACGGGAGAGCTTTAGCTGTAACACACACACTGGAGAGCTTTAGCTGTAACACACACACGGGAGAGCTTTAGCTGTAACACACACACGGGAGAGCTTTAGCTGTAACACACACACTGGAGAGCTTTAGCTGTAACACACACACTGGAGAGCTTTAGCTGTAACACACACACTGGAGAGCTTTAGCTGTAACACACACACACAGGAGAGCTTTAGCTGTAACACACACACTGGAGAGCTTTAGCTGTAACACACACACGGGAGAGCTTTAGCTGTAACACACACACGGGAGAGCTTTAGCTGTAACACACACACGGGAGAGCTTTAGCTGTAACACACACACGGGAGAGCTTTAGCTGTAACACACACACGGGAGAGCTTTAGCTGTAACACACACACGGGAGAGCTTTAGCTGTAACACACACACGGGAGAGCTTTAGCTGTAACACACACACGGGAGAGCTTTAGCTGTAACACACACACTGGAGAGCTTTAGCTGTAACACACACACTGGAGAGCTTTAGCTGTAACACACACACGGGAGAGCTTTAGCTGTAACACACACACGGGAGAGCTTTAGCTGTAACACACACACGGGAGAGCTTTAGCTGTAACACACATACGGGAGAGCTTTAGCTGTAACACACACACTGGAGAGCTTTAGCTGTAACACACACACTGGAGAGCTTTAGCTGTAACACACACACTGGAGAGCTTTAGCTGTAACACACACACGGGAGAGCTTTAGCTGTAACACACACGGGAGAGCTTTAGCTGTAACACACACACGGGAGAGCTTTAGCTGTAACACACACACGGGAGAGCTTTAGCTGTAACACACACACTGGAGAGCTTTAGCTGTAACACACACACGGGAGAGCTTTAGCTGTAACACACACACGGGAGAGCTTTAGCTGTAACACACACACGGGAAAGCTTTAGCTGTAACACACACACTGGAGAGCTTTAGCTGTAACACACACACGGGAGAGCTTTAGCTGTAACACACACACGGGAGAGCTTTAGCTGTAACACACACACGGGAGAGCTTTAGCTGTAACACACACACTGGAGAGCTTTAGCTGTAACACACACACGGGAGAGCTTTAGCTGTAACACACACACGGGAGAGCTTTAGCTGTAACACACACACGGGAAAGCTTTAGCTGTAACACACACACGGGAGAGCTTTAGCTGTAACACACACACGGGAGAGCTTTAGCTGTAACACACACACGGGAGAGCTTTAGCTGTAACACACACACGGGAGAGCTTTAGCTGTAACACACACACGGGAGAGCTTTAGCTGTAACACACATTAAAATATAATCTTTTGTTACATTATAAATGTCAAATGAAAACATGAACTAACAAATGTAAATTTGGTAATTATGTAGAGACACAAATGAAAACTTTAAGCTTCCTCTTTATTCTAGATTGCAGCTCAGTTCCGTTTAGGAAAGACGAGTGTGAGTGAGTGTGTGAGAGTGTGTGTGTGAGTGAGTGAGTGTGTGTGTGTGAGTGTGTGTGTGTGTGTGTGTGTGTGTGAGAGAGAGAGAGAGAGAGAGAGAGAGAGAGTGTGAGTGAGTGAGTGAGTGAGTGAGTGAGTGAGTGTGTGTGTGTGTGTGTGTGTGTGTGTGTGAGTGCGAGTGTGTGTGTGTGTGTGTGTGTGTGTGTGTGTGTGTGTGTGTGTGAGAGAGAGAGTGTGAGTGTGAGTGTGTGTGTTTGTTTGAGTGAGTGAGTGTGAGAGTGAATGTGTAAGTGTTTGAGTGAGTGAGTGTGAGAGTGTGTGTGTGTGTGTAAATGTTTGAGTGAGAGTGTGAGTGTGTGTGTGAGTGTGAGAGTGTGTGAGTGAGTGTGTGTGTGAGTGAGTGAGTAAGTGTGTAAGAGAGGACATCACTTACCCAACCAGGGTTTCATTAAGCCATAAAAGATCCTGTCTTTAAAAGTAATGGAAGCTGCCAGAACAAACATAAAGAGTTTGAAGTTATTACAAAACTTCTGGGAATATTCAGCAACGAAATTCACTTATTATTTTCCATTTCAAAATCTATAAGATAACAGTAATGGGGATTACGTGCAATATATGATTGTCTTGAGAATAATGTCACTGCAGCTTGTGTCAGTGTTCATGATTTCTGGTGTTTGACAGACAGATGTTCATGTAATCATAATAATAATAATAATTACCCGAGGCCGACAGGAGTGATTTGATGTAGTCTGGGTGGAAAAGACGGACCATGTTATAGAAGGGGCCGAGATACCAGGCACAGGAGTGAGCGTACCGCCTGACCAGATCATCCACGGCCTGGAGGCCCTCTTCATTATGGCCCATCTGAAACACACACACACACGCACACACACGCACGCTCGTTCAGTGGAGAAACACTCTCACAGGCTCCTTTCATTACGGCTCCTGTGGCTTTAACACTGGATTGGGTTTATGTTCTGCTCCTGTGGGACTGAGGAATGACGCTAAAGCAGGGCTTTTCAAACTTAAAAACATATTAAATAAAAATAAATTTAATTATAATAGGAAAATGTATTAATATAAGATAATATAAATTTAAATGAATACATTTGATTAAAATAAATAAGAAAAAGTATTCAAATAAAAATAATGTCAATTTGATTTAAACATATAGAAAAATGTATTAAAATAATATAAATGTACATAAATTAATTAATTTGATGAAAATAAATAAGAAAATGTATTACAATAATGTAAATTAAAATAAATTGTATTTAAAATATATAAGAAATTGTATTAAAATAAAGTCATAAAAATAAAAATGTTTGATAAAAAATGTAGTAGAATAAAGCAATTTAAATTAAAATAAATACATTTGTTGAAAATGAATAAGAAAATGTATTAAAATAATGTAAATTAAAATAAATTGTATTTAAAACATATAAGAAATTGTATTAAAATAAAGTAATATAGATAAAAATACAAATATTTGATTAAAAAATGTATAAGAATACAGCAATATAAATTAAAATAAATAAAATGTATTTAAATAATATACATTTAAATAAATAAATTAGATTAAAATAAATAAGAAAAAGTATTAGAATAAAGTAATATAAATTTGATCAAAATAAATAGGAAAATGTATCAAAATAGTTTACATTTAAGTAAATCTGATTAAAATAAATAACAAAACGTACAATAAAATTATATGAATTTAAATGAATACATTTGATTAAAATAAATCAAATGTATTTAAATTAAAAAGTATAAATTTGATTTAAGTAAATAACAGTAATATAGTGAGGGAAAAAATTAACCCATAAAGGACACTGAAACTGTCCCGCTGTTTTAATCATATGTGAAACAGCAAGTATTATGCAAACAAAGCAAACAGTATTCTACATGACCTCACTGTTTCATTCAGCAGGAAGAATCCAGTTTTATCATTTAAATAAATGTTTTTATACATATTTGTGTATAAAATGTCTTGATTTTTGACAGTTGACAGTTTGAATTAGTTAAGATTTAGCAGAAAAAAACCTTCCTGTTCTTTCATCACACTGAGGTCGAGCTTATTGCAGTGTGTCCAGTAGGCCTATTGCACATGCATTCTGACATATCTAGTGAATCACTTTGCCATGCATACTGTATAGCCTATATACTGTCTGCAGGAAGTATTCTGATAGATCATAACAACATAAAAACAACATAAAAGATGCAAATAACCGCGCATTATTATCCCTCGTGATGAGGAAAGCCGTTCTTTAAAAAAGAAACCCTTGCGTTCTGAGATTCCAGATAACGAGGTTTTGCATGAATCATAGTCTAGTTCCTGAACCGGTTCAGAGAGTGACTGTTCACTTTCAGCTGATGATGAACGAGCCTAATGTCATTTGAGCAGAACACGTTTTTCTGCTTTTCCTACCAGACATTTCTCACGGCATGCTCAGTTTTACAACTTAACAACAATGCAACATCACTTCTCGACTTTCTATCTTTCTTTCCTCTTTTCTATGGACATCTTCTCATCTCAGTCTCTTGAGAAATAACATTTCTTCCGTTTATTGACGCAACAGTTTTCCGATGCAGTCTATCAGCCTGCAGATCAACTCTTAATCTTTTCCCACATCTACACATGCAAAATGCATTAGCTCAAAAATACAGAGGCACAACATAGCTACTGTAATTGCAATGCTAAATGTAAAAAATGCACAAATAACAGAGGTTCGTATGCAATACATATTATAGTAATAACATATGCATAATTACATGCAACTATCCCTCAACCGAATTATAATCCTAACCCTATAGTTGCTTAATATTAGGCCTACTTACATATATAATTACACTGTAAGTTAACAATGACACCTTCAAATAAAGTGTAACCGATATTTTTATGGTAGGCTAATTAATGATGAATATGTATCTGAGGTGAACTCACTAGTCCCATGTGTCCCATGATCCAGTTTCTCTGCGGCGGCTGGTTGAAGCATCGCAGCGCGCGCCGCTTGAACTCGACACGCGCCGCGAACGCGCACAGGAGCGCGGCACAGGAGAGCGCGAGGACCCAGAACACCGAGCACCTGCAGAGCAGCGCGTGCACGAGCCCGATCAGACCCATCATCGACACCGTCATCCAGAACCTGAAGAGAACAACACCTGTCACCACGGCATCGCGGGTTTAATGTGCGCCGATCAAAAATTAAATATTAAAATCATATAGTCTAGTACGGACAGTGACGCGTTCTCATCCATGCGTTTAAACACTATAAACACACTTTTGCACTCTTTAAAATGTCACATTAATAAGACCTGTATGACGAGCTGCTGAAGGGTTTCTAGTCAAATGAAGTTCTGCAGTTCCGGGTCCTAATGCATTATCATCATAATCATCACACATGCAGCATATACTGTAGCTACTTTACAGCAGACATGATTAATAAACTGTCACATGATTAATGGTGCACATCACTGAAGGTTTATGAAAACATATTTTGATCCAGTAGCCTACAGAAAGTGCTCAGATTCCCCGCACACACTTGTTTTATGAATAGGCCTACATTATAATATTCCTAATATTTATTTATTGAATATTATATATTTGTATTTGAATCCAATACAAACTCGAATAAATATAAATGAGATTAATGAAAGTGCTTTCGGTTACAGAATGCTATTTGCAAGTTTATGTTCAACCGATGTTTAGTTTTATACAAATCCAACCGGCAGATGACGCTGCTGTGACGTGAGAGTCTTAGCCAATCAAACTGGTATGTTTTTGGTATAAATAATGGTCTATCTATCTATCTATCTATCTATCTATCCTGTCTATCTATCTATCTATCTATCTATCTATCTATCTATCTATCTATCTATCTATCTATCTATCTATCTATCTATCTATCTATCTATCTATCTATCTATCTATCTATCCTGTCTGTCTGTCTATCTATCTATCTATCTATCTATCTATCTATCTATCTATCTATCTATCTATCTATCTATCTATCTATCCTGTCTGTCTGTCTGTCTGTCTGTCTATCTATCTGTATACTGACAGTTGAATGTAAACTACATTTCCCATGATGCTCCGCGGTGCGCGTGAGAGTCTCTCAGCAGTGGAATGTGTGGAATGTGTTTCCTGTGTTTGGCATCATGAGCGCGAGAGTCTCTCCGGTTTGCCGTGAGTTTCCACGGAGTTTGAGTCCGGCAGAAGAGTTGAATGAGTGTGTGGAGTTTGAGTCCGGCAGAAGAGTTGAATGAGCGTGTGTGTGGAGTGTGTGTGTAGTTTCAGTGATGGCAGAGCCGCTGCTCAGACGAACCTTCTCCAAACTCCGGGCGAAAGAGCGATTCCGCCGCAAGACGGACCCGAAACTCACCGGTGAGAGACCGACACCAGAACACCGTACACACACACACACACACACACGCTTCTGTTATTATCATAGTGCAGATGAAGCCTTGTCAAAAATGTAACAATTCTACTCTTGCTCTAAAACTAAAACAAATGCCGAAGAACAGATTAGAGGTGAAACAACGACATGAAACATTAATATTCATCAATATTTGACGAAAAAAAATAATATTAATCAAAGTAGGTTCTGTTTCAAATGGCAGAAGAGTTTCGAAGTTTAGACTGTTATTAAAACTTACTGTATTTATACTATATACTCTATCTTTATAGCCTATCAGTCAAGAGTTAAGACACATCTACTCATTTTCTATTGTGAATATTTTTCCACATGTTAGAATTATTGTAAAGTCGTGGAAACCGGATTTATGTTAAACTCATTTCCAGCTCTCATTCCTCAATAAGAGTGTGTTTTGTGTGATGATGGAGCAGACAGAGATCACGAAGTGCTTAAGTTATCCACTAAACAAATAGTTTAGTTTTTTCTAAATACATTATTTGCAGACCAAAATGAATAGCCACAATTTACTATATCTGTCTCCAGATTCCCCTTTTTCTGCCTTTAAAGGGAAAGTTTCTAAGATTGTGAGCAAAGGTTTGTT
>CM060602.1:41848171-41880671 GCA_030578255.1 Tiaroga cobitis | reverse complement strand
AATAATTATCTCGTAATTCTGAGATAATGAACTCGTTAATTCAGAAAAAGAGCAAAAACTTTTTTACATGAATAATTATCTCGTAATTCTGAGATAATGAACTCGTAAATTCAGAAAAACAGAGCAAAAACTTTTTTACATGAATAATTATCTCGTAATTCTGAGATAATGAACTCGTTAATTCAGAAAAACAGAGCAAAAACTTTTTTACATGAATAATTATCTCGTAATTCTGAGATAATTAACTCGTAAATTCAGAAAAACAGAGTAGATTTTTTTCCTCAAGTGAATGCAATACGCTTCCGTAGTTTAACATTCAGTGCATTAAAGAAAAAATGTGAAAGACACACAAATCTGAAACCCTGAAAAATACACTTTATCTGTATTTTAGTCCTCAACACTTCTGTTACTTCTCCAATAATGTAAGAATGGATAAACATCTGCTGTTTGATTAATCGCCCTAGTCGATATTATAATAATAATAATAATACATTAACTTTATATAGCGCCTTTAAAAGTTGCGCTTTACAGGCAAACATAACAACAGAGAAAACTACACACTTTAAATACAAAAATAAACAAATAAAATGAATAATCAAGTAAAAGCATGTTTTAGGAAGAGATTTAAAGAGATCTATAAATGGCTGAACTGAAGCTCTAACGGTTCGTCAGTCTTGGGTTTGGTGCACGTCGCTATTTAAAGTCGTAACAAACTAAATAGAGAAAGGCCAGTTTATCAATGTGCTGTTTAGACCCAGAGACGGCTTCATAAACACACACACTGTGGCGTCAGAGGTGAAGGGTGAGTCCAGCGTGCCGCCCGTGAGAGTGGGCTTTGTGTGAGCGTGTGTATTTTGGGGTGTTGTAATGAATAGTGAATAGGGTTAAGTGTGTGTGTCCAGCTGTGAAGGAAAGCCCTTAACACAGACCGCTCATTGAATCCTCTCAGCGGCCCAACAGCTGTGTGTTTCTCACTCACATCGCTCCCTGTTTTGGCTTGTTGTATTTCCATGTGTGCCTCTTTTTTGTACCTTTTTCTTTATTCTTCATCCTAATTTTTGCATCTTTGAATACAGTCAAAACTAAATTATTCAAACACAAGATATATATTTTATATGTAAGGGAGGAGAGCAAAATAAAGTAAACTGTGACATACCCAAAAATGATTCCTCCACTTTGAGCTGATCATGTTTTCTTCAGTGTGTTTTCTGTAATTGCTAATGCTCTTTTCACACACACACACTGAACAACATGTGAACAACTGGTTGAGCTAAACTGGTATTATCTAATTGTGTAGTTAAATTTAACAGCTGACAGATATTCAACATAATTCATGTGTGAGAGTCTAACAGAAGGACGGACAAAACCAGTCAAATATCCACTGAGTTCATAACTCTGAGTTCTGCTCATATTTTACTAACATTTTCTATATAACAAATAAACTGTGATAGTGTGAGAAAGGTTGAAGGTGTGTGAATAAATGTAGGTTTTACTGTACATGCTTTCCTGTAGCTCAAGAATGGTGCTAGTAATGCTAATGTCATGGGTTTGATTCCCAGGGAATGCATGAACTACATGGATAAAAGTCTGCCAAAATTCGTAAATGTAAATCAAATGAATCCCTCAGTCTGTGCATTTACGTCTGCGATATGTGTAGCTCTAGCTTGTTGCTTTCTGTTTCTCTCCCTCTTTTTCTTGGCTGCTTTGGCATAACAGGAAGTCACTTAAACTACTGTAACACTTCCTGTTCAGGGAAGCATAAAGAGATCTGTGTCTTTCTGTTTTCTTCTTAAAGTCAATTTGGCTTCTGTAATGTGACACATTTCAGAGTGAACCAGGATATTGATTGAGAAAGAAAAGTAGGGTGGGAGATGAAACATAGAGTTTACTCTTCAAACACAAGGTCTGCGAAGTTCACATTAAATACAAACATTGAATTTGAAGTTTTCCTGAAACACACTCTTGATGTAGGCATCAAATGACCAAAGAAAATTTCAGATGAGCGTTTTCAGTTGTTGTGTGCTCGGAAATCCCATTTGCTGCGTTCCCAACTTATCTGGCTCTTTCCGCACCCTTGAAATAGACTTGCATGTTTCTATCTGTCAAACTTTTCGTCTCGTCTTTGTGCGGTGTTTAAGCAGCATTAGTGGTTTAGGCGTTTGATTGTTGAATGTTGTCTTGGCCCTTGTAAACTAGCATTGGTTTTGATACACTCGTGAGCAGTGCTGACTAAAGTGCGATTGACAGAGATGTTTTTATTCAGCACTTCCAGAGTCATGCAAGCCAACAGAGATAATGCGCAGAGCATACACACACACACAGGAGTTATTCATGGCTTCTGGAACTGGATAAGATATTTGGCTAGCTGTGTGTCACAAGCCACGTTCATAATTTCAAGAGGGGAAAGAACACGGGGAGAGAGAGAGAGAGTAAGGGGAAAACGGGAGGAGGGAGTTTGGAGAAACTTCCAGATGTGCAAGATGGGAGGGAGAGGGAGCCGAGGGTGAAGGAGATGGTAAATATCTTCACCCCTCCTCTTTGGTCTTATTTTAATTCTTTCCAGTCGCCCTCTCTCTTCGCAGCTCTACGTCACTGTAAACTCATCTCAGAAATGTTGTTTTAGGGAGGATGCAAACCCTGTAAAGGTTAATAGCCCCCAGTTCCACTTTTACTTGTGGTATTTGCTGTTTCTGAATGTTGCAAGTCTCCAGTGATCAATTCTTCATGTTAGTCACTCCAATCCAGACAACTATTTCAACACCAAATAAGGCCAAATACTCCCTGCTATGATAATAATGGCTGTTTTCTTTCCTCTGCTTTAGAAGTGACAGAAAAGGTGGAACTTTTCCAAAGTCCTCCATCAACTGGATCCACCTCAGGTCACGCTGAGACCGAGAGCCCAGAGCGAGAGGAGTGTACCAGACGCTCCCAGATCACCGTCTCCAAAAAACAGAACTGGGCCAAACTTCCCTCCACTTGCAGAGACCCAGTTGGCACAGATCTGTGTCCTAGCCTGGTCTACGGGCCACAGGACTGGGATCTGTGCTCTGGAAAGGCTGAGGTCTCAAAACAGTCCTGGAACCAACAAACTTTAAGTGAGGATGGCTTGAAGAGAAATCGGAATGATCTTGAATTGGAGTTTGGCTATTCCAGCGCATTGTGCAACTCGGTTGAGACCGGTTTACCGGAGTTGACCCCTTCATCTACGACCTTTATGGATGTGTGTGTCTCTTCCAGCTCAGCAAAGATCTCTGGGCAAGGCGCTTACCTCCAGCACCTGGACAGGAGCAGTCGAGCCTGGGTACTGTCCACAGGAAAGCCCCAGGCATCAGATGAGGCCCAGAATCCAACCAGAATCACAGAGTGGCGACAGGGCCCGGATGGAAACGGAAACATTTGGTACAACCCCATTCCTGAAGAGGACGACTTGAGGGCCAGCGGAGAAGCAAATCAGGAAAAATACGGAGACCCGTGGAGAAAGAGAGAAAATGAGGGGTTGGCAAAGGAGAAAAGAGACCAGAAACGATCAGGGGGTTTGACCAATCAAACGAGAGACATTCAAACCGAAGTCGACTTAATCAGGACGGATAGTTCGGGTATGGTCAGATTTTCCATTATGTAAGAGTTTGTCACAAGCTAAGATGCATTTCCAGCACACACAGCTGGTCTTAAAATAAGAAGTGCTGTTTTGAAATGATATTTATAGTAAGTAGACTGAAATGCTGTGTTATGCTATGCTGATTGTGTTTGGCGTTCACAAATTTAGAAAAAATGGGATTGAAAGCAACCACATGACATGTAATTATAAGTTATTTTCTAAAACCTAGTGAGCTGCCTACCTAGACAGCATTTGATGGCATCATATATGTGTTCTAGAGGCTCTTTCAAAAAGTAGGCAGCATAATTATAATAGGCCTGCCTTTTAAGATACCTTCTTTTGGTCAAATTCTGAGTCGGCAACAGTTGTGGAGAAGGCAATCTCTAAATACACAAATAGTTCAATATAATTAAAAACTGAATTCTTTACCCAATATTTGTGTGTATTTTTATGCTAACCAGTATCACGTCTTTAGCCTAGTGACATACTAATGTCACTCTATATCGCTTTATTATTACTTTTTTCACTAAAAGTTTTCGGTTGAAACGGTGTTGTGTAAGCGGCCCCTAAGTTAATAACTAATGATCTTTGCAATGGAAGTAAATCAATCAAAACTAACTTTAGCTGGACAATAACTTTATTCTAAAGCTGCTGTACAGCCTAAACAATCTCTGTTACTTTAATTTCCTATTATCACTGTAAAGCTGATTTGAAACGATCTATATTGGTAAATGGGCTATATAAATGAAGGTGATTTGACTTGAAGCACTGTTTTACTGCCTACGTAGAGCAGGGGTCAGACTCGGCACAACTCTGGCCCTCGAAGCCTACTGTCCTGCAGAGTTTAGCTCCAAACCTGATAAAAACTCACCTGCCTATAGCTGTCTGAAGACCTTCAATTGCATATTCAGGTGTGTTTGATAAGTATTAGGGCTAAAGTCTACAGGAAAGTGGATCTTGAGGGCCAGAGTTGTCCATCCTTGATGTAGAGCTGGAATGGGCAACTTTGGTCCTGGAGGGACACTGTCCTGCGAGTAGAGTCTCTGGAGAAGGGATCGCACTTGGCACAACTCTGGCCCTCGATGCCTACTGTCCTGCAGAGTCTAGCTCCAACCCTGATAAAAACTCACCTGCCTGTAACTTTCTAGTTATCCTAAAGACCTTGATTACCATGTTCAGATGTGTTTGATAAGTGTTGGGGCTAAAGTCTACAGGAAATTGGATCTAATTCCATCTCATCATTGCAAATCAGTTTATGGTGGGGTGTCCAATCCTGCTCCTGGAGGGCCACCTTCCAGCCCAAGTTCAGTTTTAGCCCTAATTAAACACACCTGGACCAGCTAATCAAGGTCTTTAGGGTCACTAGAAACTTTCAGGCAGGTGTATTGGCGCTAACAGAAGTAAGTTGGCCTTCCAGGAGCAGAATTGAACTCTCCTGGTTTATAAGGTTTCATTTCTGTTACCTAGTGTGCTGCCTAACAGCAAGGCATCTTACTATGTTTTGACACTGACTACTAAGATACTGTAGTAGACATGAAAGAGTTAATGTTTTTGTTTGTCACGTGATCATGGTGGGGGGTCACAGGATTACGTAGGAAAAGCACAACTTGGTTGAAGGAACATCTTAAAAGTTGTAATTCCTTGTAAGTTTCTAACAGTGTGTTTCTTTGGGTTCAGATCTGGTTACGCTACAGTCGGACTGTATTAGCTCTGCAAGTGTTGTGAACTCTGACAGTTTGGCGGCACCAAAGAGAAGCCCAGGAGAGGGTGGAAATGGCAGCAGTGTGATCGACAAGATCAAGTCTCCAGGAACGGTTCGGCGGCTCTCTATGAAGATGCGGAAACTCCCAGAACTAAGGCGGAAGCTTAGCCTGCGCTCGTCCCGTAATCAGCGTCACGGACAGAGCCAAGGAAATGCCAGCAGTGCACCGGGAGCCTCAGATGAGGCTTTACCACCAAATGCATGCAAAGAATCATCCAACATCATCAGCAAGTACCACCTGGACTCCAGTGCACCAGCAAGGCCAAGACGTCGATCCTCTCGAATGAGCTCTGCTAGTAAAGGAGGGTATCTTAGCGATGGAGACTCACCTGAACTCCTGCCAAAGGGTCAGGGGTCGAAAGGCTCACCTACACCACCACCACACCGTGGACCACAGGATTCACTCGCTGTGGCAGACGCGGAGTCATTCCGCTTGTACTCGCTGACGGATCAGCCTCGCTGTGCTCAGAGACTCTCAGGGCTGCTCACGGTCCATTTGCTGGGAGTCGAAGAGCTACTCCGACCCCCTCGGATCGATGCTACTAAAGAAGTCTTCTGTGCCATTCAAGTGGACGGTGTGACCCGGGCTCGAACGTCCCTGCTAACTTGTCGAGGAGCGTGTCTCCCACTAAACCACACCTTCAACCTGGAGCTCGAGAGGGCAAGGCTGCTCAAACTGGTCATCTTAACGCCAACGACTGCTAGCGCTAACATCGGGTCTTGCGCGCTGGCTGCTCCCACGCGTAACCGGGTTTGCTGTCTGGGCGCTGTGGCTATACCGTCCCTCTTCAAGGGTAAGAGAACCAACCATTTGTGAAAGTCCCACGATGAAACTGATAGTTCTCTAAAGTCTGATTAGATGAGCCATTTTTGAAGCTGCTTTTTAAAGGATTAGTTTTACCAAAAATGAAAACTGTCATCATTTACTCACCCTCATTTTTTTCCAAACCTGTAAGACTTTTGTTTATCTTCAGGACACATCAAGCTAGGAGAGTTGAGCTTCTCTTTGGCCCTGTTTACACCTGATATTAAGTTTTGGTCAATCGGATCACAAGTAGACGAGGGAAAGACATTCTCGTTTACACCTGGTGTTTTAATCCGTCTCTTACGTCCACTTCAAACCACTTCTGTCCTGATTTCTTTGAGGGGAGGGTCTATGGGCGGGTAAACCTTTGGGCTTTCTCAAATCTTTCGATCTAATGGACAAAATAAGCTCATGCAATTTACATATGAACACGAACAGACGGAGATCAGCAGCTTCGACCACATGAGCGTTTACACTACAAAAGCAATCCAGTTTGTAATGCGTTTTCGACTACCTCTGGAAGTGGTTAAAAGAGGACGAGCTGAAAACGTTTTAGACCCTGTTTACACCTGTATTTAACATCGTCCACTTGTGATCGGATTGACGAAAACGCACCTTAATACCAGGTGTAAACAGGACTTTTATGTTCACTAAACAATGTTTATATGTGAATAAAAGCCTAAATGAAATCTATTCATCATATAAACTGATGGTGTCTCTTCAGAGGTCCTGCAATAACCCACTCGATTCATATGGATTTTTTTAAGAACTTTTTGGGTGAATAGACTTTCAATGGAGGGGCATAAATTCTCTATAAATTAAGATATCTTCATTTGTGTTACGAAAGATGAACGAAAGTCTTACGTATTTGAAACAACATAAGGGTGAGTAAATGATGACATCATTTGTATTTTTTTTGAAAGTTCAGTTCTATAGTAACTCGTCACATTCCAAACCATAAGCAACTGAACTCTACTTTGTGTATAAACTATTCACCATTTTTTTTATAAATGCAAATTATTGTTAACTCATCGTGCATATGTTTCTTTTTTTAATGTTTTGACGTTGTAAAGTTTAATCAAATCTTCCGGCGAAACGACTGACTTCTCTCTGGTGACGTATGCTAGACTTCTCCAATAATAATAATAATAATAATTCATTTAAATTTAAATAATTTTTCGTTCTTACGTTTCACTCGGATAAAGGGCACAATATGTAAAGAATTATCTGTTGCTACTTCCAAGCATTTGGAACATGTTCCTCATGTCTCTTCAATGTAAATAATGTAAAGCATTCCTGCCTTTTAATAGCAAATATATCTACCGTTATAACAAAGTTTACCCTTTCACTGTGTATACAACCATCCCACCCAGTCATAGCCTGCATTGGCTTTGATCTTGCACTGAGCCTCTTATCTCTTTATCTCTCTCAATTCAATTCAAATGTGCTTTATTGGTATGACAATTATTTGAATGTATTTCCAATAGTCATACGTATACATACATAAAATAAATAAATAAATAAAATGAAAGGGTAAGTAGAACAATTAATGAACATTTCAGAACTCTATGAACGATTTAGAATTGTGTGTGTGTGTGTGTGTGTGTTTGAGCGCATCACTGATTAGTCGACTCCTCGCTCTGTGTGTGACAGGCTTCAGTATATGTTGCTGCTTGTAGATACAATCTCTTTTTTCACCTAATAAATGTTGAAGTTGTGTTTTATTGTTTCACTTTATGAAGTTAGGGCAAAGTATTTCAAATTTTGTATAAAATGTCCCTCCAATGTCCTCATAGAGGATCATAATTTAGTAGTAATAATAGTAGTCATAATGTCCTAATGTCTATCTCTCTCTCTCTCTCTCTCTCTCTCTCTCTATCTCTCTGTCTCTCTCTGTCTGTCTCTCTCTCTCTCTCTCTCTGTCTCTCTCTGTCTCTCTCTCTCTCTCTCTGTCTGTCTGTCTCTCTGTCTCTCTCTCTCTCTCTCTGTCTGTCTGTCTCTCTGTCTCTCTCTCTCTCTCTCTGTCTCTCTCTCTCTCTCTGTCTCTCTCTCTCTCTGTCTATCTGTCTCTCTCTCTCTCTCTCTCTCTCTGTCTCTCTCTCTCTCTCTCTCTCTCTGTCTCTCTCTCTCTCTCTCTCTCTGTCTCTCTCTCTCTCTGTCTATCTGTCTCTCTCTCTCTCTCTCTCTCTGTCTCTCTCTGTCTGTCTCTCTCTCTCTCTCTCTCTCTCTCTCTCTCTCTCTCTCTCTCTCTCTCTCTCTCTCTCTCTCTCTCCCGCAGCTTCTCGCAGTCAGCAGCTGTGTGTTCGTCTGGAGCCTCGTGGTTTGCTGTATGTGAAGCTGACCCTGCTGGAGCAGTTCGTGACCCCGTTCCCGCGCCTCAGTGACCTGCCCCCCCCTACAGTGTTCGGGGTGGAGCTGCGCCCCCTGGTGGAGAAAGAAGCGTCGGCGCTCGGAGTGCCTCTGATCATTCAGAAGTGTGTTTCTGAGATCGAGAGGAGAGGACTGAGGGTGAGACCAACTCATATATGCACTGCAAAAAAATGCTTTTCTTACTCTATTTTTGTCTCGTTTGCAGTCCAAATATCTATAAATTCTTAAGTCAAGAAGCTTGAGTTTCTTCCGGGAACGAACACGTCACAATATTCCTCATTATAATAATTAATACGCAGAATAAAGGGGCGGGGCCTGGTTGAGTTAGTTAGTAGTGTGTTAAACTGGCGGTTATGGGAAGGGGCGGGACATTTCCCAAACACACTCGAAGCGCTCGACCAATCACAACACACTGCTCCAGTCGGCCAATCAGAGCACAGTGTGTTTTTCAGAAGGAGGGGCTTCATAGAGACAGGAAGTAAACAGAGCGTTACTGACAGACTGGGAAGAGAGGAGCCGCAACAATGGAGAATATGAGGAGAATAATCAACATTCAAGCAGGAAAACCTGTTCTAGTAGAGCCTGAAACATCATCAAGAGTTTGCATAATAGATCTAAGTATTGAGAAATGTCGTAGTGATTATAAAAAGACTCTGTGTGTGTGTGTGTGTGTAGGTGGTGGGGTTGTATCGTCTCTGTGGTTCTGCAGCAGTGAAGAAGGAATTGCGCGATGCGTTTGAGAAGGACAGTGCCGCAGTTTCCTTAAACGACGAGCTCTATCCTGACGTCAATGTCATCACCGGTCAGTCCATCTGATGTATTCATGTGCCATGCTTTTTTACTTTACTTTTTTTTTTTATTGAACAATATCAATTTACAAACTCAAGTAGGGAAAAATAATATGCATGTATGAAAATATACACAAATAACATGCAATTAAATCTCCAAGGTTTTTGTAGATGACATTTTTTTTGTGTTCAGGCATCCTGAAGGACTACCTGCGCGAGCTGCCGTCTCCTCTCATCACGAGGACCCTGTATGAAGTGGTGTTAGAGGCCATGATGGTTCGACCGGCCTGTAGACACGACAGCGACGCTCAGCGATCACAGAACACTGTGGCTCTGTTGCAATGTCTTCCTGAAGCAGAGAAGGTGATGCGTCCATCATTAGGTGTCACGCTTTATGACATTAGGCGACATTAGGTGTCAAGCTCATGACATTAGGTGTCAAGCTCATGACATTAGGCGACATTAGGTGTCAAGCTTTATGACATTAGGCGACATTAGGTGTCAAGCTCATGACATTAGGTGACATTAGGTGTCAAGCTCATGACATTAGGTGTCAAGCTCATGACATTAGGCGACATTAGGTGTCACGCTTTATGACATTAGGCGACATTAGGTGTCAAGCTCATGACATTAGGCGACATTAGGTGTCAAGCTCATGACATTAGGTGTCAAGCTCATGACATTAGGTGTCAAGCTTTATGACATTAGGCGACATTAGGTGTCAAGCTTTATGACATTAGGCGACATTGGGTGTCAAGCTTTATGACATTAGGCGACATTAGGTGTCAAGCTTTATGACATTAGGTGACATTAGGTGTCAAGCTTTATGACATTAGGCGACATTAGGTGTCAAGCTTTATGACATTAGGCGACATTAGGTGTCAAGCTTTATGACATTAGGCGACATTAGGTGTCAAGCTTTATGACATTAGGCGACATCAGGTGTCAAGCTTTATGACATTAGGCGACATCAGGTGTCAAGCTTTATGACATTAGGCGACATCAGGTGTCAAGCTTTATGACATTAGGCGACATTAGGTGTCAAGCTTTATGACATTAGGCGACATTAGGTGTCAAGCTTTATGACATTAGGCGACATTAGGTGTCAAGCTTTATGACATTAGGCGACATTAGGTGTCAAGCTTTATGACATTAGGCGACATTAGGTGTCAAGCTTTATGACATTAGGCGACATTAGGTGTCAAGCTTTATGACATTAGGCGACATTAGGTGTCAAGCTTTATGACATTAGGCGACATTAGGTGTCAAGCTTTATGACATTAGGCGACATTAGGTGTCAAGCTTTATGACATTAGGCGACATTAGGTGTCAAGCTTTATGACATTAGGCGACATTAGGTGTCAAGCTCATGACATTAGGCGACATTAGGTGTCAAGCTTTATGACATTAGGCGACATTAGGTGTCAAGCTTTATGACATTAGGCGACATTAGGTGTCAAGCTTTATGACATTAGGCGACATTAGGTGTCAAGCTCATGACATTAGGCGTCGAGTTCAGATTCTCAGTTCTGTTTACACTGCCATTCTTAACTTAAGATTTCTTAATGTTTCTGAAAGAGTCTCTTCTGCTCACCAAGGCTGCGTTTATCTGATCAAAAATACGGTAAAACAGTGAAATATTATTCCAGTGTAAATCAGCTGTTTTCTATGTGAATATCTAGTGAAGTGTAATTTATTCCTGTGATCAAAGCTGAATGTTCAGCATCGTTACTCCAGTCTTCAGTGTCACATGATCCTTCAGAAATCACTCTAATATGAGGATCTGATGCTCAAGACACATTTATGATTATTAACAATGTTGAAAACTGTTAATTTCTTTGTGGAAACTGTCATACATTTTATTTTTCACAATTCTTTGAATAGAAAGTTCAAAAGAACAGCTTTTATTTGAGATTATCTTCACTGAATAAAAGTATTAATTTCTTTCAAAATAAAAACTTTTTAACGGTAGTATATTATGCACCTTAAACTTTTCAATCCGAAACATGTATTCATTTACATGTGCATTACATCTAATTCATACATTTTTTATGAAATATCAAGCTGAAAGATTCTATATAACTGTTATGGTTATTATTATTGTAAGAATTATTTATCTATTTTATAGTATTGTTAAATTATTGTATACAATTCATTAATATATTGTTATTATGATTATTTTACATTTTATTACTCTTGAATAAAGCCTTTGGTGCTGATATGGCGTTAAATGATAAATCATTTCTTGTAAATCGAACAAAAAGTTCAGTGCAGGAAAAATAAATTCAGAAAAGCTTTTTTTTAGCAAACATCCAGTCTCTTCCACTGATTGTAACCCTAAACATTGTATAAGCATTAGTTTCATGTGTCATTGAGCAAAAGACAAAACAAGCACTTTCATAGGCTTTCATAGACAACCTGGGAACTCAGGGAAGGTCTGTTCACACATTTGCAATAAAAAAAGTGATTAATACTTAAAGATTCTTACATGTGGCTTCTTGAAGAAAGCAAATCGAGCCCATTTTGATTAGACTTCAGGATGCTTAAACATGGTCAAATTATGCAAGCTCCTAAAAGTGAGCCATACCTTTCTAAATGAAGAAAAGAGATGAGAAAAGAAAGAGTATACATGTATGAGAGCAGGAGGGGCGGGAGGCTCTCATTCCCAGTTAGTTTGTTTTGGACGATGTTGTCGATAAATAGACACACATGCATCACATTTCTGAATAAGATTGAGAAAGTAGTTGAATTCAGATATTAACATGACTAAAATTTTCCTGTTTATTTTTTTAAGATCTACACTATCCTGTTCAATTGCATTTTATTGTTATCTGAAAGGTTTTAAATGGACCTCAAGGAGCCGTGCATCCTTACTCTGAGTAAACAAATCTAATAAGAATGGCAAACATTTAGATTTTTTCCTCGTTCATCTGTTAAGCTGTTTGTGACTGTTATTTAATTGGATCTTCTTGCATGCTTGGCTGTGCTTGTTTCTGCCAGACGTGAGTCTGAGCTTCTTCCTGAGGATGTGATTTTATGTAAGAGCACTGAAGTGTTTATGCGAGAGGGAGTGTGTGTGTGTGTGTGTGTGTGTTTGTCCCATGTGACCAGCAAAACAGTAGCCTGAGGGTTTCCAACATCGTCCAAAACAAACTAACTGGGAATGAGAGCCTCCCGCCCCTCCTGCTCTCATACATGTATACTCTTTCTTTTCTCATCTCTTTTCTTCATTTAGAAAGGTATGGCTCACTTTTAGGAGCTTGCATAATTTGACCATGTTTAAGCATCCTGAAGTCTAATCAAAATGGGCTCGATTTGCTTTCTTAAAGAAGCCACATGTAAGAATCTTTAAGTATTAATCACTTTTTTTATTGCAAATGTGTGAACAGACCTTCCCTGAGTTCCCAGGTTGTCTATGAAAGTGCTTGACGATAAAATCAAAAGGATGTGATGTTTACGCTCCCGAGAGCCTGTCTTTTGAAACGAATGCTTATACAATGTTCAGGATGATGCTGAAAGAGCCTTTCTGTGCTGTAATGTCAATGTGTCATGCAAAGAAAAAGATTTTATTCAAACTATAGTCTCACATAGTCAGATCTGTATAGAGTTTTAGAAATACTTTATAATCAAACTATCATATCAGTGTAATTTTAATGACCTAAATGGCTGGTGAATCTCAGATCTGCTGCAAACGTCCACATCTCTGTGATCAGATGCTTTCTGAACTGCTGTTTTCTGTCATTTCTGTTGTGTTTTTGTTATTAAGAGGAAAGCACGCAGCACATATTTGCATACTCATCTAAATGTTCGTTAACAGTATAATGCTGCAAAGGTGTTTCCAGTTTCCTTCGCCGTGAGCCTTGAATCACCCTGTCTCGTGTGTGTTACGTGTGCACAAAAAGGAAGTGCTGCTGCAGTTCACTACACGGCCACCGGTGTCGCTAATAACAAGGGTTTCTGTTAATGCATCCGTGTGTACCTCAATGCACGTCATTCTGAAGGAAAATTCTGTAATGCATTAAAAAAAAAAGTTTCACTTTTAAAAGTCACTGTACATATCAATGCAAATGCAATGTTAGTACTTCCATGTGTGATCATGTTTGATTTTGTGTCTTCTGAAGGCAACTCTGTCCTTCTTGCTGGATCATCTGAGTCTGGTGGCGTCTTACAGCGACAGCAACCGGATGACGTGCCAGAACCTGGCCGTGTGCTTCGGGCCGGTTCTCCTGACGCCCACACAGGAGTCCTGGCAGGCCGGGCTGACGGCCCCCGGGTCAGGGGCCCTGATGGGGTCCGGGGCCGCTCGAGGGCGTAGCTTTGCACACAGTGAAGAGATCGCCAGCGCCGTGGACTTTAAACGACACATAGAGGCTTTGCACTACCTCCTGCAGCTCTGGCCTGGTGAGTTTGTATCCCAAAAATTACAAAAATTGAGTGTTCATCAGAGGGGTCCAAGACCCCAGGACTTTTGTCGCACTTGAACCACGAATAAAGAAAAAAAATGTTGTGGTTGAAATTTTAAAAATTAACAAATCCTTCCGTCGCGGGTCAATTTGACCCCCTTGGGAATGACTGGAATGCGAGGAATGCTTCAGGACACATAGAAAAACCTAAAAATGCTCAAAAGCCAAACAAAAAAAGCTAAAACTTTACCAAAAAATTATTTTATAATGTCTACATGTGTATCTGAATGCACAATGAAGTAAACTGGCTTTAGGACCCAGTGGAACAGCTCATCTGCTGCATATAGAGATATAAGCCCACCTAGAGTCATGAAATATCATGCTATATATCTTTTTTTTTCCCACAAGAGGTCGGCAAAGACACACAGTATAAGATATTTTGAGCTGAATTAAAAGGGTTATGCATGAAATAGTGAGTCATTTTGTTGAAAGTTGAAAGAATGTGAGGAATGTGCTTTAAATTACTATTTATTTATTGATCAAATCTAGTAATTTAAAGGTAACTCAAATAAAAAAATAACAAAACAAAACAAAAAAATACCCAAAAATTTCATGAAAAAATATAATCAAAGTGAAATAAAATAAGCATTCTGGACAAAAAAAAAATAGTATAATTTTAGGGCTTCGGGTCATTTTGACCCACGAGGAAAGGGTGAGGGTTAAATGTCATTTCAAACCTGTTCTACACTGCAGAAAGTCATGCGTGGGTGATTTTTACTTGCACAATGAAATAAAACGAAAGAGGTCGCATGCATCCTCCTTTCCTCTGAATGTCCTCCGGTTTTGATTATCGTTCCAGCAACGTTCATGCGATGAAATATCATGCATATAATCTGATAATAATCGGCTGCATCTCAAAAGGTCATGCGAACAGTTTGAACTCTAGGCGTCATGTTACGACCCTTGACCCCTGTTCTCATGACGCAGCACATGTGTAACATGCAGGAGGAATCTCAGTAACCTGCGACAGCTGTTGTGGATTTGCATGGAACATCAGTCTAAATATGCGCCGTGTGTTTAGAGTTTGATGCATGCGAGCGCACGAACACACGCCATGCTCAGTTGGGCCTTAAAGACACTTAATATTCAGCTACATTATTGATTTGATTGCACTGATACTATCAGATGTGAACTAAACAAAACTGAATTGAGCTGAAAAATATGTAAGCTTGTTTCCGCCACAGAATGAAAAAAAAAATTTTATCTCGCAATTCTGACTTTATTTCTCAGAATTGCGAGATATAAAGTCAGAATTGCGTGTTGTAAAGTCAGAATTGCGTGTTGTAAAGTCAGAATTGCGTGTTGTAAAGTCACAATTATTTTTTTTATTCAGTGGTGGAAACAAGCTTCCATAGAAAAAGGAACTGACAGTGTTATCGAAATTGAATCGAACCAACATTGAAGTGACTCTCGCTGAATAACGACAGTATTGTCTTTAGTAAAGCTGCTTTATAACGGAATCAAATTAGTTTCATAATTTGAATTTTGCAAAATCGACACTGTCATTGAACTGAATTGAATCAACATTGAACCGAATTAAATTAACACTGAACTGAATTGAATCAACATTGAACTGAAGCAACACTAAACTTAATTGAATCAACATTGAATTGAATCAACACTGAACTGAATTGAATCAACACTGAACTGAATTGAATCAACACTGAACTGAATTGAAGCAACACTTGAACTGAATTCAATTAACACTGAACTGAACTGAATCAATATTGAACTGAATTTAATCAACAATTAACTGATTCGAATCAACACTGAACTGAATTGAATCAAAACTGAATCAACACTGAACTGAATTGAATCAAAACTGAATCAACACTGAAGTAAATTGAGCTGAAAAAACAACACTATTGTCTTTTTAGAGCTGCTTTATACATTTGAATTTGTCTCATATTGAATTTTTCTCATATTTGCAGAAGTTTGCATCATTGACAGTTATTTTCCTGTTTATTACAGGGAATTAAAACTGCTTTTAAACGATCTGTATTGTATAAAGCGCTATAGAAAGAAAGCCGACTTGACTTGCACATCTGACACATATCAAGTGTGTAATGGCATTTCATGTCCGTTTCTTTGCAGTACCCAAAGAACGAATGATTGATGACTCCGACCAATCACAGGTCATCTCTTCTCCGGTATCCCAGAGTTCCTCAATGCGGCGATCGCTTCCCTCGGTTCAGGACGAGTCAGTTGTGTCCCGTAGGGGGCGTGGCCTTCAGGACGAGCCGGTTGTTTCCCGTAGGGGGCGTGGCCTTCAGGAGGAGCCGGTTGTATCCCGTAGGGGGCGTGGCCTTCAGGACGAGCCGGTTGTATCCCGTAGGGGGCGTGGCCTTCAGGACGAGCCGGTTGTTTCCCGTAGGGGGCGTGGCCTTCAGGACGAGCCGGTTGTATCCCGTAGGGGGCGTGGCCTTCAGGACGAGCCGGTTGTATCCCGTGGGGGGCGTGGCCTTCAGGACGAGCCGGTTGTATCCCGTAGGGGGCGTGGCCGTCTGGAAAGCCCGCCCTGTAACCGATATGCTGGTGACTGGAGCGTTTGTGGGCGGGACTTCATGTCGAACGATGAGGCGGATTACGACGAGGTGGCGGGAAGCGAGAGCGATGACGACGACATGGATGAGGCGAAGAAGCGGGACGTGTGGGCGTCACCCGACGGTTTGTACGTGGATGACTTCGCTCTCGACTTCGACGCCCCGTTCACGTGCCGATTGAGTCTGAAGGACTTTGACACTCTGATTTCAGATTTGGAGAGAGAGTTAGCCAAACAAATCAATATCTGCCTCTGAACCTGAGCACTTCTCTCATCCATTACACACACTAATGTCTGCGCATGTTTTACGTGCTAGACGTTAAAGGGATAGTTCACCCAAAAAAATTTTAATTACCGTATATGACATTCTTCGTTCAGACAAATACAATCGGAGTTATATTAAAAAAATGTCCTGGCTCTTCCAAGCTTTATAATGGCAGTGAATGGCCGTTTCTCTTTTGAAGTCCATAAATGTGCATCTATCCATCATAAAAGTGCATCTATCCATCATAAAAGTGCATCCATCCATCATAAAAGTGTATCTGTTCATGATAAAAGTGCATCTGTTCATGATAAAAGTGCATCTGTCCATCATAAAAGTGCATCTGTCCATCATAAAAGTGCATCTGTCCATCATAAAAGTGCATCTCTCCATCATAAAAGTGCACCTGTCCATCATAAAAGTGCATCTCTCCATCATAAAAGTGCACCTGTCCATCATAAAAGTGCATCTATCCATCATAAAAGTGCATCTCTCCATCATAAAAGTGCATCTATCCATCATAAAAGTGCATCTGTCCATCATAAAAGTGCATCTATCCATCATAAAAGTGCATCTATCCATCATAAAAGTGCATCTGTCCATCATAAAAGTGCATCTGTCCATCATAAAAGTGCATCTATCCATCATAAAAGTGCATCTATCCTTCATAAAAGTGCATCTATCCATCATAAAAGTGCATCTATCCTTCATAAAAGTGCATCTATCCTTCATAAAAGTGCATCTATCCATCATAAAAGTGCACCTGTCCATCATAAAAGTGCATCTATCCATCATAAAAGTGCATCTCTCCATCATAAAAGTGCACCTGTCCATCATAAAAGTGCATCTATCCATCATAAAAGTGCATCTCTCCATCATAAAAGTGCATCTGTCCATCATAAAAGTGCATCTATCCATCATAAAAGTGCATCTATCCTTCATAAAAGTGCATCTATCCATCATAAAAGTGCATCTATCCATCATAAAAGTGCATCTATCCTTCATAAAAGTGCATCTATCTATCATAAAAGTGCATCTATCCTTCATAAAAGTGCATCTATCCATCATAAAAGTGCATCTATCCTTCATAAAAGTGCATCTATCCTTCATAAAAGTGCATCTATCCATCATAAAAGTGCACCTGTCCATCATAAAAGTGCATCTATCCATCATAAAAGTGCATCTCTCCATCATAAAAGTGCACCTGTCCATCATAAAAGTGCATCTATCCATCATAAAAGTGCATCTCTCCATCATAAAAGTGCATCTGTCCATCATAAAAGTGCATCTATCCATCATAAAAGTGCATCTATCCTTCATAAAAGTGCATCTATCCATCATAAAAGTGCATCTATCCATCATAAAAGTGCATCTATCCTTCATAAAAGTGCATCTATCTATCATAAAAGTGCATCTATCCTTCATAAAAGTGCATCTATCCATCATAAAAGTGCATCTATCCATCATAAAAGTGCATCTATCCATCATAAAAGTGATTATGATGGATAGATGCACTTTTATTCAAAACAGAAACGGCCATTCACTGACATTATAAAGCTTGGAAGAGTCAGGACATTTTTTAATATAACTCTGATTGTGTTCGTCTGAAAGAAGAATGTCATATACAGCTAGGATGACTTCAGGGTGAGTAAATCATGGGGTAATTTTCATTTTGGGGTGAACTATCCCTTTAATTGCATCATAAGTCGCTTTGAAATATGGACATATGTATATCAATATACCCATCTATATGGATAGATGCATGTTTCAGATGATAAAAAAAATGCGACTTGATTTTTGACTAGTTTTGATTCGTGAAAAAGACTAGCAAAAAATGTATGGGGTATTTGTGTACGACGCAGCATTTGACGTGCTTGAACATTTCATAGCAGCTACTGTAATATAATATCAAGCACAAAAACTAAAAAAAAAAAAAATTATTCATAGTTCTTCTGAAGGCGAGACGTGTATCGATTGTTATAACAAGCTGCATTATAACTAGGGCTGTGAAACGATTAATCGCATCAAAAATAAAATTATATGCGTGTGTACTGTGTATAATTATTTTGTATATATAAATCCACACACAAGCATGTATATATTTAAGAAATATTTGCATACTGTATATATAATTTATATTATATGTATAAATGACAAAACTTCTTAAATTTATACTTGATATGTGTGTATTTATATATATATATATATATATATATACAAAATAATTATACACAGTACACACGCATATATTATGTAAACAAATTTTGGATGTGATATATATACGCCATATAAACACTAGTTGTGAATGCGGCGGGTGGCGCTGAAGGATGACGGCAGGCTGTACGTCTGCGTTACGTTTGTGTGAAGTTTATTTTATTTAAAGCTCTGTGTACGACTCTTATTCCAGAAGGTTTGAGTCTCCGAGAGAGGAACCAGCGGCGCTCGGGCCAAGATTCATCATTCTTTCCACCAGGACATTCCGTTACGTGTGTTTCTGTGCCAGACTCTCTTTGGGAACAGCTTTTCTGACCAGCCATAGTGTTTTCTTCTGTGTAATGTTCAGCGGTGGACGTATTATTACATTCCCTTGAGGTCATGTTAAAGGAACGGTCTGGGTTCAGGAGAACGTGACATAATGTTGATTCGAGAAGCCTAAGTCAATATCTGATGCAATGGCGGTCGCGTCGGTAATTGATGTTATGACATAAATGCTGTCATTAAATTTGAAAGGTTGTCTCATTTCTAACACTAACAGAAAAGCAATGACTCTTTTGCACAGCTTTTCCCAAACTCTCATTGGCCAGTTAGAGAGATAGTCCCGCCCCCAAACTCACGTCATTGGTCGAGTCAGATCAATGTTCTGAAAGTGACATTAAAGCATTTGAACGGTAACATGATACAATTATGTCCCATTAGTCAACTAAAAATGAGCAATACATGTGTAACAGTATTTATTAATCTTTAAGTAAATAAAAACACAACTGTTCATTGTTAGTTCATCTGCTCAGGTTCATTAAATATGTAATGAATGTTGAATTTAATGCATTAGTAAGTGCTGAAATGAACTAAGATCATAGAATTATATTGCATTGTTAGTTTATGTGAACTAAGGATCCTTATTTTAAAGTGTTACTGTTTGAATATAAAAAGTTTAATACAAAAGTATCCAGTATGACATCATCTTTAACTTGTTGAACATTCGTTTTAAAACCCAGTTTATGTTTGACAATCAGCACAAGGACAGCTTGGCCAGAGACGTGTGCTCTTTCTGGGAAATATAATATAGTGTTGATTTTGACTGAGTTTGCAGTTTATTACGCCAAAATAATTGATTCAGGTTTTGTTTTTTCAGAAGACAGAAATGAATCGGGACATGCACACACACTCGTGTGTGTCTGATGTAACCTGTGTTGTCATGCCAAAGACTGTTGTGATGGATTATTATTGCACTTCTGTGTTTAGTTGTATAGTTTGTGCTTGGGCTGATTTGAGATCAGTGTTTCTGAGAGCAGCTTTATCTCTCATATTCGCACGCGGTACAGATAATCTCAACTGTGATCTGATTCTGAAAGCCACAAATGGAATATAAAGGCCATGACTGACTGAGCTCCCTATATGCAAGCTGTTTTACATGCTTTATCTGAATTAAAATTTTGTTTAGTTGTATAAACAGTATTATTATATTCTATTATTGCACCTGTAACATTAAGCACTTCTGTCTGTGCGCATGCATAGCTACAACCCAGCGATACACACGTCTGCTGTGTGTGTGTGTGTGGTTAATGTACCATTCAGTGTTATGTTGAAGAAATAAAGCAGTGTTATGTTTCTACAATGAATCTGAGTGTATTTTCTCTGGATCCACAGTGCAACTATATGTCAACTAGCAGTCATGAAAGTATTCGTAGACTCTGCTGAATATAAACAGACACTTTACTAGTTAAATTATTCTACTAAACCTAACGGTCTACTAATTCTCTGCAACTACATGTCGATTAGCAGTCATTAAAGTTCCCTATAGTTAGCAGAATGTCTAAAGTTGACCAAAATATCTGCCGATGGGGAGAGAGATATTCTTGTTTCCCTTTGACTCGAGTTTATTTCTCTGACCTCATCGGCTGATATTTAAGACTGCAGATTTATGAGCGTTTGGATATTTGTACTGGAAAAGAAAACCGAAATACTGAGAAAAAGAGCAGCGTTCCTTTAAGGAATCAAACTCTGAAAACACTAATAGTTTGTTTAAGCTGTGTGTGTGAGAGAGTGAGTGTGTGTGGGTGAGAGTGTGTGTGTGAGTGAGTGTGTGTGTGTTTCAGTGAGTGAGTATGTGAGTGTGTGTGGGTGGGTGGGTGAGAGTGAGTGTGTGTGTGTTTCAGTGAGTGAGTATGTGAGTGTGTGTGTGTGTGTGAGAGTGAGTGTGTGTGTTTCAGTGAGTGAGTATGTGAGTGTGTGTTTGAGTGAGTGTGTGGGTGAGAGTGTGTGTTTGTGCAAAGGTTGTGCAAAAGTGTTTCAGAGTGAGTGAATGTTTCAGTCTTGTCGAACGCATTTCTGCACACGGCTCATGTTTCTCCTTTAGAGTTTTCCTGTATTTGAATAGAACACTACTGTACTCCACATTAGTATATACTGCACACTGCAATGAGACACATGTATTTCTAAATGTTTTTATTTCTGAATGTGCATCAGAGATCATGTTAATATTCAGTGTGTAATCAGTAATGCTTTATAATATCAAACTTTCATAATCATTTAAAAAAAATTAAATTAATAGTGAACTTTTGAAGCAGTTTAGCAGTGTGAAGTGAACGATTACAGTGATGTGAAGACGAGTATCAGTGATCATCCGTGTGTGTGTGTGTGTGTGTGTGTGCGTTTATCCTAGAGACAGATACTTCCTCTGCAGTGAGTGCTGTCTCGCTCCCACACACCCGTCTCTCTTCTTCAGCGCACTCCTACAGAGAGACAGATCCTCATGAGTCTGAACACACTTCAGGCCGAGACCGAGAACCGTCTCAGCGTCCACAGCAGCGCACGGCATCAGTCCGTTTCTCACAAGTGTGCGGGTTTGTTTGCTTGCGCGCTCGTTAAAGCAGGACGGATTCTGCTTTTAAAACTTCTTCAAACTTTCTGGCAAGGCTTTTTCATGCCAACTTAAAGTTTGTCTACAAACGTTTTGATCTAGTTATCATGTGTTTCTGTTCTTTTATATTTAGAATGATTTCTAGGGCTATATCTTTATCATTATCATGTGTTCTTGGTGAATGCGCAGCCGTCTCTGCATAATGCTGCCGTCTGAGGCGTGTGTGTGCGGAGGTGTTGAAGGACTCACTGAGGGGAGCAGCTCGTGTTCGGCCTGAGACGAGACTGCAGGATCCTGCAGGAGAGAAACACACACACGATCAGATCTTCAGGAGGTCATGTGACGGAGCGAGGGAAGCCATCTTGTGTTCGGCGCTTCATACCTCGCCGGAGAGCTCTTGGGAATCGCTGTCATCTTTGTTGCGTGTCTGATAACAAATAAAATCATCATCAGCATAAAGAGAGTGATTATATTTGCGTGTCTGACGCATCACAAGCGTCCAACTGGGATCAAGATTTGCTTTGAACTCTGAACTCAAAACTAAATTAGACGCTCTCATTATAATGAAGAAATGTGTGTAACTGCGAGCAAGGCCGGACTTACCATTGGGCTTGACTGGGCTCAAGCCCACTGGCCCCGCCCAATAGGGGGCCCCGCTCGTTTACGTTTGATTTTTTTTCAATATGTCAGTCATTTAATTTTTCATTTAAAGTTTGCTGATTGGTCTAGCATTGTTACCTGGCCCTGCCCTGCAATGAAAAATGTATTTTAAGTAGCTTATGTTTCAGGTCTGTGGAGTAGGCTACTTGTACGCTGAGTTTCGGTATATTTATGAGACGCGCTCCAGTTCACGCGCCGGCGCCTCCGTGTCGTGATTATCTATAATTGTCTGCTTTTACTTCTCATTTATTAAATCCAGGCAATTGGTTGATGAAACATTGATTAAAATCAAGATAAAATTAATACAAAACGAAATTCACTTTAAAGAAGGCTTTGCGCTTTTCTGTTTGGGGTCTGTGAAAGTTTTAAAGCAGTTTAGGCCGGGGACACACTGCGTGGCATGAGCGTGGCGTTTCTGTTGCGTGTCAGCTGCGTCGCGTTTTCTGTGTCTTTGTACACCAGAAACGTGTCTGACGCGACGCTGCTGCTGCTAGGTGATACAGGGAGGACGTATTGTGGAAGCCCTATAGGCTACTTCATGTTAAGCATTAATATAAACCCTACTGATAAAGACACTGTCAGCAGTATTGACAGCAAAATAGACTAGGCCTACATAATATTTCGTTCTGTATTGACAGGTGCAATATTTAAAAAATGATCGGCTCGAGCCGCGCCTGAGACGCGTGTGTCACGCAGGCAGTGTGCAAGCTCTAACCTGTTAACATGGGAGCCGAAATAAAATCGCGCACGCCACGCAGCCAGTGTGTCCCAGGCCTTAAGTGCCGCTTCAGAGCGCTCGCGTCCGTAACGGAGAACTGACACGTCTGTAACTTTGTTTTTTCCTCATAAATGCGAACACTTACCAGGAACAGTTTTTTTTTTAAAGATTTATACACTCATAGATTTAGCTCTTTATATGTAATACAAATGATTTGTTATGATTGCAACCTTACAGGGTATTTGTTTGTTTTTCAATATGTTTTCCAGGTAAATAAGCGTTTTATTCTCATTCTGACAAAAAGACATTTGTACATTGCAATAAACACATGATCACTTTGAACTTTTTAAATCATTATTTATTTATTGGGAAAAAAAAAACTTTAAGCTTCAATCAGTGGTCATATAAATAAATTATTACTTTTTTTTTTTACATGTAACTCTGTCTATGGTACCAGTCACCTTATGAAAGTAGCTTTGCACTTCAAATAAAGATTGGATCGATTATATTGTTAAGCCACCACATGGCGACAAATGACTTAAATAAACATTTCTCATTGAATCGTTCATTCAAGAGATTTGTTCAAAAATGCTGATTCATCTATGAAACAAGTGTATTTGATTGAGGAATTGAATCATTCAAACCCAAGGTTTTTTTTAATAATTCAGATTAATTAAACATTTTTAATATACTTCAGCAATTAACATAAATTATGTTATTTTGTTAAGTGGTTTGTTCAGAATCGTGATCTCTATTTTTATTCTCAAATTATCCAGAATTGTGTAGCTCTAATACATAGCTTGTGTATGTATCATTTAGTTCTATTTAAAGCAATGTATAAGGTAGGGCCCGAAAGTGACTCAAGCCCAGGGGCCTCCACCACCCTAAGTCCTGCCCTGACTGCGAGTGCTCAGTCACACTGACAGCTTCCACTTTATATTATATTATATAAGCCACTGTACTTCCTCCAATTATATTATTCTATTTACAAATATAATCTGAGAACACATCAGGATTCAAAATGTATGCTTGGAAATAAGAATTTGTGCTGATAATATCCACTGAATTTTTTTTATTAACTTTGGTGATTAAATTATTGTAATATATCATTAATTGAATTATGGTGACGCTTTGCATTAAAGTTTCATTTGTTAACACGAACTAACAATGAAAAATACTTTTAAAGCATTTATTAATCTTAATTTAAAAATTCACTAATACATTTTTAAATATAAAAATGTTCATATTATATAATAGACCTGATCTGACATGAACTAACAATGAACAGTTGTATTTTATGATCTAACATTAATAAATACTGTAACAAATGTAGTGCACATTGTTGGTTAATGTTCATTCATGCATGAACAAATGGGGCCTAATTGTAAAGTCTTACCTCATTTTCATTAGTCTCAGACTGTTTGTGTGAATGTTTATTTTTATAATTATATATTTAAAATATAGCCTGTGTGTTATATCAAATATATGGCATATGACACTGATTTAAAGGGATAGTTCACCCCAGAATTAAAAATCTGTCATCGTTTACTCCAAACCTGTATGATTTTCTTTCATATTTTGAATAAAACTTGCAAAGGTTTTGCGCACAATGAGGGTGAGTAAATGATATAATGTTCATTTTTGGGTGCACTCTCCCTTTAAAAGAGGAGTTGTGAAAGTGTGTTCTCAAATCCTGTCAAACTTTAAACAAACTGTGTCAGTGGTGTCATCAGATCAGATGATATCCAGGTTGATTCTCACCTTTGACCTTTCCTGTCCAGCGTCTTCTGAGTGGCCGAGGACAGAATCCGTGTGTTTCCAGCACTGTCTGTCTTCTGCTCAGAAGGAAGTGATGTCAGTGTGTGTGTAGGACATTGTGAGCAGTGTTGGGCAAACGCATTATAAGTAACTTGAGTAACGTAATTAGATTACTTGTTCAAGCCACTAGTAAAGTAACGCATTCATTTTAAATTTACAACAAAATTTACAAAAGTTACTTTTTCAAATAATATTTAAACTTTTTCATGTATTGAGTGGCAGCTCTCCTGTCCCCATGTTGAGAGATATCGTACGTTCACAGGCGTTGTGTTCGCTCTGTAAACATGATGCTTATTGTAGTTTTAGCAGCCATTTACTCATCTCATCTCGAAAAACAGATTTAGTATTACTCAAAATGAATAAAAAACAGTTATCTCAGAATATTACGCAAACCTGCCATAATTAAATGACACAAATATACTTTATGTATTTAATCTCACTTTATTAACCAATGCCTTTGCTCCTGACCTTCAGTGATCCACTTCAACATGACAATAAACAAAATTGACTTTAGATAAATATCACATTTGTGTTCCATTTTTTTATTGCTGAAGTGAGCATAGATATCCATAATAAAGGCTAGATGTCTCGTCCGCGCTGCTGGCCAATGGAGGTCGACGTCCGCACTAGCGGCCATCTTGTCACAGGCAGCTCGCTCACTCGTAACGTTGTGTTTTAATGGTGCGTGTACTTTTTAAATAACCATAACTTGCTCAATTTTCTACCGATTTTCAAACGGTTTGGTTTGTTATAAACGTCAGAGATGTAGTTATGACACTGCACACTTATGAATAATAAGTGTATCAATAAATAATCCTCCAGATAGCCACGTTAATAACGTTTGTAAGAAACCAAACCGTTTGTAAATCCGTCAAGATTTCAACGAGATAAGAGTATTTGTGTTCGTGCTGATCACTCATCTTACATCAGGCACCACAGAGCCCGCCAGAACGCTTGCCTGTGACAAGATGGCCGCCGGCGATGATGATAGAGACTCCACCGTAAGACATCCAGCCTTTATTATGGATATCTATGGAAGTAAGTGTTGAACTTTCTCCTATTGCCTGCTATTCTTCTTCAGTCCAGAAAGGCTGAACAGCTGAGAAGGGTTTTTAACAGCGCCCTCTACTGTACACGCGTGAATCTGCATGTGCTTCAGCCTGAGGCTTATTCACTTCACTTCTGGTGTGAAAGGGCCTTTACATTTGCCAAAAATAGAACTTTTATTGCTGTTATTAAAAAACAAACAAGCAAGCCCAGCCCAGATGAGAAAAACTAACGCAAAAGTAATGTAACGTATCACTTTCCATAAAAATAACTAAGTAACGCAATTAGTTACTGTTTTAAGAAGAAATGCAATATTGTAATGCATAACTTCTGTGTGTGTGTGTGTGTGTGTGTGTGTGTGTGTGTGTGTGTGTGTACCATCTCTCTGAGCGTCCTCTCTCTGCGTCTCTCTCTGTCCTGCTGCATTAGATGAAGTCTGTCTCTCAAAGGCCAGATGAAGAAGATCTGATGGACGTCCTGCAGCGCTGACCGCAGCTGAGACACACCAGAGAAACATCACACATGAACAGAGCAGAGCTGTGTGTGTGTGTTACGCAGATGTGTGTGTTACCTGCGCTGTGACTCGCTGCTGCAGCGTCAGGTCCTGATGGGAGACGGAGACGGTCTTCAGCTGGTGGATGAACGCTCTGGAGTCCTGAAGCACACACACACACACACACACACACACACTCTGACTGACTGACAGATGTTCAGGGAGTATTAGTGTCTGAGCGTGTGTGTCTTTACCTGTACAGTTTTGCGCAGGTGTGTGATTTTCTCCGTGTGTAAAAGCCTGCGTGTTAGAAACCCTCGAGCCACGGCGGTAAGACGACAGAGAGGCTTCGTATGCTCCACACACACATCCTGTGCAACGATGGGTGAGTAACTCGCAAGTAAAAATACAAATATATAAAAAATAATTATGCACAGTACCTGTCAAAGGTTTGGATACATTAAATTGATTTACTGTTTTTGAAAGAAGTCTCTTCTGCATTTATTTGATCAAAAATACAGTAATAACAGTAATATTGTGAATTATTATTACCGTTTAAAAAGCTGTTTTGTATTTTTTTGCACTTTTTACAATATGCATTGCTTTAAATCAGCTTTAGGGGACGTTTAAAGGGACTTTAGTGTCTATAATGACCCTATCAAACGCTTGACTGACCATCATGCCACAATGTATTTCTCTTTACGCCCTCAAACATTGGTTTTGACGACTCAATAAACAGAATTAGTCTATTCTTCTTTAACCCTGCTGTAAAACTGGCCATCAGAGGTTTATCTAGTACAGTAGTTCTCAACCAGGAGGAGTTATGACGTTCACAAACCCTGATCAGTGACACACCTGTCTCATGTTGATCTGAGGAGCTGATGACATCATGCTCTTCCTGCTCTGTTCCTTCAGCTTCCTCTGGAGCTCCTGCACACACACACACACACACACACACACACACACACACACAAACATCAGCTGTCTGTGTTTATCTCACTGCTGCTACAAGTTTTATTTGTTAATTTTATTACTCTACAGAAATTCATCCTGTTAATGTTTATAAGATCTTAATGCCTCATAATGCAGATGAAGTGCTGTTCGCTGTGTGTGTGTGTGTGTGTGTGTGTTGTGTTACCTGTGTTTGTCTCTCCTGTGCTGCGAGGAGCTCAGAGATCTGATGAGTGTGTTCTCTCTCTAAACGCTCTAAAGCATGAATCTGCTGCTCGACTGCAAATACACACACACACACACACACACACACACACAAACACACACAGACACACACACAGACGCACGCACACAGACACACACACACACACACACACACGTGATAAACTGCAGGAGGAAACATTTAAATCAACATACAAATAATGCAAGATGTCCTTCACAGAATATGAGTAGTGTAATCTCAGTCGTGGATGTTGTTGTGGCAGGTTTGATAAAGTGCTGTTTTAACAGTTGTGTTTTATGAATTAACGTTAACAAAGATTAATAAATACTATATGTAGTGCTCATTGTTAGTTAATGGTTAATGGATTTACTAATGGGACCTTATTGTAAAGTGTTGCAATTTTATTTAAGCAAGCCAGTGTTATTTTAGTAGCGTTGAGATACTAGTATCGTTGTTATTGATATTTTGAATGTTTTTTTTATTGATATATAAAAAACACAGCACCCCCAAACTAAAACATCTTCCCGCACCCCTGGCTTTACGCTGACCTGCAGTCTGGTCAGTCACACTGATCTGAGGTCTGTTCAGAGATGGCGAGGGGTTTTCCACATCATAGGACCGGTTGAGCGGCGCTGGAGGTGAACGTCGGGCCGGTCCGGCTCGTGCTGCATCTGACCTGAGACTGCTGGGTGTGGAGGTAATGATTGACAGCTGTCCGTCACTGGACTCTGAGCCGCTGCAGTTCCGTTCGGCACCAGAGGGGGCAGGAGACGACGCTGTAGAACCGGGTCTCTCCATTAAACACGGTTTATTATCTCCACTTTCAGACTGATATTCAGATGCACTCGCTCTGAGCTCACACTCGCTGACGGGTCGAGAGATGAGGATGTTTCCGGCGGTGTGTGTTCGCGGTCTCCGAGCTCGGTGTGTGTCAGGGCTACGGCTCGGCTGAGGACAGGGTAACTGGGCGTACGAGCCCGTCAGACTGAGAGAGAGAGAGGCCAGGGTGGAGTCAGGGGACTCTGGGTCAGAGCCGTCACTGGACTCATCAGACACCAGGCTCTCCATGCGCTGGTTGAGCAGTCGAAGCGTCTCTCTCTTCAGACTGAGGCTCTGGTTCTGATCCGGGGCCGTGAACGGTCTGATGGAGCGGGGCGACGGGTCTGGTGTGGACGACACTGCGCTCTCCGACTCGCTCTGAGGCTTTTTCAGCTGCAGGAAAAGAAAAGAGGATACACATTTCTACAGAACCAGTTCTTCATTTGTAAGTCACTTTGGATAAAAGCTCAATGTAAACAGGGTCGCCAGCACATCCTGCACTGTACTTGGTTTGAGTCATTTCTTTTGCAGAGACTCACATGGATGTTGTTGAGTATGTCCTGGACTGTGAGTGTGTGTGTGTGTGTGTGTGTGTGTGTGTGTAAACTCACATGGATGTTGTTGAGTATGTCCTGGACTGTGAGTGTGTGTGTGTGTGTGTGTGTGTGTGTGTGTAAACTCACATGGATGTTGTTGAGTATGTCCTGCACTGTGAGTGTGTGTGTGTGTGTGTAAACTCACATGGATGTTGTTGAGTATGTCCTGCACTCTCTGCAGAAGAGTGTGTGTGTGTCTCCTGCTGTCTCTCTCCACGGCTCTCCGTCTGTCTTCACACATCTGAACACGCAGATCTTCACTCAGCTGCACAAACACAATCACAACCAGCCATCAGAAACTCTGTTGTCTACCCAGACTCACGCTCAGGAGCTTGTTTACAATCAGCTGTGTGTATTCTCATCAGTCTGTCTCTGTAACCTGTCGAAACACATCGTATTTATGAACATTTAATCCTGCCGGAACTGGTTTCAGCTGGTCAGAGTTACAACTGTGTTGATTAACAGTTATTCACTCGCGGGATTCTGTCTCTATGCAACCGTGGCGTCGCACTCACACTCACACACACACACACACACACACACACAAATATTTAGTTTTTATTAAGGGACAATTAAGTATGTTTTCTACTTATTATAGTTCTGTGCTGTTAGAATTATTATTTTTTTAATTAAATATATTTATTTAAAGGCACACTATGGAACTTTTCAACCTTTATAATATATTACCAAAACCCATTGAGATGCTACATCGACTTACAATAGGTGGAATGACACGTCTGCCGTAGCCTGAAGGTGTCTGAATCGCTTTTACTAGCACTATGTAACTTCGGGTTGCGGGTAGGAACCCGATCACACAAAGAACTACAAAATTCGACCGCTTTACGGCATACGTCACTTCCCCAAATTCTAACGTGAGAGCTCAACTCGCATTTGATCGCCGTCTGCATGTTGTCGTCATGGCTGAACCAACAGCTACTCGGAAGAAGGCAAAGATTTTGTCAGAGGACACAAAAAAAAGAAAAAGGGAGAGTGATCAACTAAAAGCCAGGACGAGGATCAACATTGGTCCAGCGTTCGCTCGCTAGCTAAAGGAGGAGGAGGAGGAGGAAGAGGAGGAGGAGGAAGAGGAGGAGGAGGAAGAGGAGGAGGAGGAAGAGGAGGAGGATGAGGAGGAGGAGGAGGAGAGGAGGAGGAGAGGAGGAGGAGGAAGAGGAGGAGGAGGAGGAAGAGGAGGAGGATGAGGAGGAGAGGAGGAGAGGAGGAGGAGGAGGAGGAGGAGAGGAGGAGGAGGAGGAGGAGGAAGAGGAGGAGGAAGAGGAGGAGGATGAGGAGGAGAGGAGGAAGAGGAGGAGGATGAGGAGGAGAGGAGGAGAGGAGGAAGAGGAGGAGGAGGAAGAGGAGGAGGAAGAGGAGGAGGAGGATGAGGAGGAGAGGAGGAGGAGGAGGAGGAGAGGAGGAGGAGGAGGAGAGGAGGAGGAGAGGAGGAGGAGGAGGAGGAAGAGGAGGAGGAGGAAGAGGAGGAGGATGAGGAGGAGAGGATGAGGAGGAGGAGGAGGAGGAGGAGAGGAGGAGGAGAGGAGGAGGAGGAGGAGGAGGAGAGGAGGAGGAGGAGAGGAGGAGGAGGAGGAGGAGGAAGAGGAGGAGGAGGAAGAGGAGGAGGAAGAGGAGGAGGAGGAAGAGGAGGAGGATGAGGAGGAGAGGATGAGGAGGAGGAGGAGGAGGAGGAGAGGAGGAGGAGGAGAGGAGGAGGAGGAGGAGGAGGAGGATGAGGAGGAGAGGAGGAGGAGGAGAGGAGGAGGAGGAGAGGAGGAGGAGGAGGAGGAGGAGGAGGAGAGGAGGAGGAGGAGGAGGAGGAGGAGAGGAGGAGGAGGAGGAGGAGGAGGGGTGCCCGACCGATGCTGACCTGCCCGTCATGCTTTTGGACTAACTTAGTAAGTTAAATATATTGCTTGCACAATATCACTATTTTTTCGAATTTGTTGTCTGTCTGGCCATGTTACGGAATCTATCTTGTCCTCCATTTAACTTCATGTATCAAGGAATGCTAGTAGAGTAGCGAATTATCAATCTGGTAGCTAGTAGGATGCTATAAGTGATATAACTCACAACATACTGCCGTTATTTTTCTGCCTTCAGCTCATATTTGTATGTGTGTAAAATGACAAACAGACTGAAGCCTACAAATAACGGCAGTATGTTGTGAGTTATATCAGTTGTGTTACACGATTTCCCGACTACACGATTTCATCTCCAGCCCTGATCAAACACACCTGACTTTAATTTTGAAGAGATCCTGAAGACGTTAATGGTTTGCTTCAGGTGTGTGTGATTAGTGTTGGAGATGAACTGTGCAGGACAGACGATCGGCAGGATCGGGCAACCCTTGTCTATGCGACTTACCTGATCACACATTGTTTTCTGTGTACTTTTGTTCAATTTATTTTCTTTATATAATTTCTATTATATTTATATCATTATTTTGTTCAATAGTGAATCGATTATCTTTCTTCAACCAACAAGTCAACTACTGTCTGCACACACATAATCTAAAGGCACGGGAGGCTGACCGGTTGACTGTTTGTTGGCTTTTGCGGCAGCGCTTGTGGCCTCTAGGGGGAATTACAGGTCGAGCGCCACTAGTGGCCAAAAGTTGCACAGTGTGCCTTTAACAGGGACGGTGTACGGCACTCCGCCATACCAGAATTAGCCGCAAGCTAAATTTCACCTGTAGTCCCTGGGCAGGAAGAGGTAACATACAATTAACAATCCAACAAACACATATAAATATACAATAGAACGTCATCACGCAAGTAGCCTCTCAGACAACAAAGTTTCACATTCTTAAAAAAACACAATAAAACAAAACAACAGAACAAAATAAAGTGCAATATTAATAAACACAACAATACAATATTAGGATAAGACAAAAAATGAGTTTTTTTGAGTTTATGATTAATGGGTACATGATTGTATAGATTTTAGCCATAATTTTACTTTATATTTAAAACAAGTAAATGTGCTAATGTCTCTAATCTCATTTGGGACTGAGTTCCAGTGCTTAGAGGCTCTGATAGAGAAGGCTGATCTGCCAAACTCAGTACGTGTGCGCTGTACGGCACAGTGACCTCTACTGGACGCCCTGGTGGTTCTCCAACTATCTGAGAGCAATATTATGAACTCCTCTAATGGGGATTATTAATTACTCTGTACACTAAACAAACATTGGCAAAGCACATAACATTTTCAAAAGTCAAGAGTTTATGCTTTTGAATGATATTGCAGTAGTGATAACCTGATGGCTTTTTATCTAATACTGTGAGAGTTTGTTTATTTAATCTAATTATTTAATCATGTAGTTTTTTCCCCTACTTTTATTTATTTATTGTAATATACACTTTTATTTTTTTTATCTTATTTTCATTTATGCATAATTGTGTACTGTTAATTTATTATTTGTTTATTATTGCGTATTTAGTTCTGTATTTTTTATCTATTTTAAAAAATAATGTTCTAATTTATTTTAATCTTATTTTTGATTTACTCA
>CM060602.1:41830671-41845671 GCA_030578255.1 Tiaroga cobitis | reverse complement strand
TGTGTGTGTGTGTGTGTCAAACACCCAAACTATTTCACCTTTCCTTTTAAGCTGACCCGTTTTTTAAGGTTCTCTCAAAGTCATTTCAGTTGGACGTTCGTGGAACATCTTTTTAAATGTTACTAGTTTCAGAACGTGCAGAGAACATTTAAAAGTAACGTTCCCAAATGTTTACAAAATAACGGTTTCCTAACGTTCACATATCCAAGAAAAAAGGCATTCATTTTTAAAAGGACAACTTGAACGTCCAGACATTGAGAAATGTTATTTTCAGAACTTAATGGGAATGTAAGCAAAATGCCCGTTCACTGTAAGACGTTCTGAACGCAACTCTCCATTTAAATACACGTGAGAGTCCGTTTTTCCACAATGAAAATCCCTGTAAAGCGCGCTGCCTTTCCCAGGATACAAATAGAAATATCCGTCTGACAACACAGAGAGAACACGCAGAACCACAGGAGTGTGTGTGTGTGTGTGTGTGTGAGAAGACGATCGTGACACGCGCTTCTCTATTGTGTCTGTGAGGAGCGCGAGCTAAAAACATCCTCCGTCCACACACACACACGCACACAATAATCTCTTCAATGTCAGCATCTTTAGATCTGGACTGACACTCAAAATAGCGCTTTATGTGAATCAGATTCAGAAGCGATTGATTATTTTGTCATGCATACCGCGAATATGTTGGTCCATTTACCCTGTAAAGTTATTAGAAACTCCAGCATTTTGCAACTCAACGCATACATGATTTCATTTAAAAAGCATGATGTTTAACTAGATGTATCACTTAAATTGTGATTTGCGGGATTGTGCATTGAATTAATCTCACGCCTCGCGGTTTTGTGTGTGAACTGACCGGCGTGAATGTGTGTGTGTGTGTGTGTGTGTGTGTGTGTGATGAATGTCACCAGGAGCGGTTTTCCCCTGGCATGCGCGCTTCTCTTTAAAGCTTCACTCGTATTTCAGGAGAACGCGTGTGATTTATGAGGGAACAACAGACCTCGCTGTCTGTCACTGACAGGACATTGTGTGCTCGGGCATGACGCACGTGACCAGCTTTTGTTTTGATAATAATTGGCCAAATAGTTATGTACTCTGTTTTGTTTTAAGTTAGGTATTTTCTCCAGAGCAAACTCACAATCAGATATGAAATGCACACTTTAAAGAAGCTTGAAACTGAAGTCACGCTAGTGTTTTCTTCCCTATTGTGAGAAATCGAGTCTCCCCGGGAATCGATCCGATTGGTTCAACGAAGGAACATTATGATCTATATTTAATATGCGTTGTAATGACCACGTCTTTTAAATTACATGGTTCATAATATAGTAGCATATAACCTAACTGAAGCTATAGGTTGTGAAATCAAGATTTTCTCGTTAATACTGTTTTTTCGCTAGCCTAGCTTAGCATACTACTCAATTAGCCTGCTAACTTCTTTTTTTTACTAGTTTCCAATTGCATATTAATTAATGATGTTTGTGTGTACTTAGCATGACAATTCATTTATTCAAAATGTATTATATAGGCTACTATATCACCACATTGCAATTATTTTGTACAATTATTATTAAATTAATTTTACATAAGAGCCATTCCACCGAAAGGGTGACATTTGCCTGTTGTAACTTTTAAAAATGTAACTAATTTTTTATCTTTTTTCAACACTGAATCTAATAATACACAAATTGCACTATTCAAAATGTATATTGGTCAATCTCAGGTAACTTTATTTAATTTTTTACAAGGTTTCAAAGTGGGAGATGGATGCATTTTTTCAGTCCTGTTACCAAAAATCATGTGTCTTTTAAAAAGCATGTTTAAAAAAAATTCAACTAATTTCTTTGTTTTCCTCTCACAAAATTGTTCATTTTAAATAAATGGTAGGTTGCATGTTTAAATTATTGACATTTTTCACACAAAAAATCACTATATATGCACACAAGGTGTATTAAAAAAAAAATGCAAAGCCATTTTTTAATTTTAAAGGAGACCCAAACCTTACATTTATAAATGTTTTTATTATGTAATTAATTAAACTATTGGATAAATGATCAGCATAACACAATTGAGAAAATCAGTGGTTTAACTTCATTTTTTAGAGAAAAAAAATTTAATAACAGGAATGAACGTAACAGGAATGAACATAACAGGAATGAACGTAACAGGAATATATCCGGACTGAGTGAGTGAGAGATTTCTGAAGGAATGTGCTGGTTTGTCAGCAAAGATGATGAAAAGAGAACAAAGGAGTGAAAGACAGAGAGAAAGAGAACGGAGATAGAGAGTGTGGCGGGTATATCTCCTTCCCCATCAGCACGCCATGGTGAGTGTTTCTGGCTCCTGGGTCCTCTCCATCTTCATGTACAAAACAAAACATGTTCAGTTGCAAAAACTACATCCAACAGTGATTTAGCTAGAATTGCACTAAATTAAAGAACACAAACTTGCCTGGCCCTTTCTAAAAAGTATTTAGTTTGGCCCAGACTTCGCTCTCGATTTCCATGTGACGACCTGTGACTGGCCTTGGGGGTGGGATAATACACACAATGTCCTCAAACAAGTACCAAAGGATGTCTTCACGGGCTGGCCAGAAAAAACGGTTGACCCCAATCTTTTGCATACAACGGACCTCAACATGTGGTTCACTTGTATCAGTGATGACACTAGGGTAAAGATCACCATCGTACTTCAGCACACACCATTTCGTGTTTTTCTGATTCTTCTCTGTCCTTGATTATGTTGCCTAAAAAACACATGCACCACAATAAATTACACATTGCAATAGTCAGGAAAATGTACTGTAACATTGTTAAATTAATCTCTATGATCTGATGGCTACATTCATACCTCCGGTTTCACAGACAAGGCTAGTCCCAGAATAAAATGCATGTTTGAGCTGTTTTAATTGAAAGCATATCTTAAAATATGTCAGTGTCATTGTTTTGTCTCAAGATGCACACCAGTTTTTTTCAAAGGCACATTTATAAAAGCTACTTAAATGACCTAATTGAACCAAGGCCTAATCCTGACTTAATCTAAGCCCTGTCTGTGAAACTGGGGCATCGTGTAATGTAATCATGTCTATTTTCATTAACCCTAACCCCTCTAGCACATTGTCTTTGGCACATGAGTGTTTCATGAAGTAGACCTGGAAGTGCTTGGTTGTGGATGTACAGCTTGCTCTGGTGATAACTGGGGGCTGTGTGGAGGGGTGACAAGGTGTTGGAGGGCTTCTTTCCTGTCCTTGATGCTATGATAATCCTCCCTCCACTTTCTGCGACGTCTGCCCTTTTCTCTCTGACTGAGGTCATTAATTAGTTTCTTCCTGCCTGACTCAAGGTCCTTCCTGTATTTTTCACCTTCCTTCTCTAAATATTTCTGTCTCCTCTCTGGGTCTGCATCGCGTCGGGCGCGATAGAGTCGCTGCCTTTCTGCAGCACTTAGTGGTGGATTGGCTCCCTGTAAGCATGGTATTCACATTGTAAAACTTATACGTATACAACTTAAGTAACTGTAACTGTAAAATTTAAAAAAAAATCAAGTAAATTGTATTACATAAACTAATACTTACAATAATAAATCAATACATCGGAGGATGCTACTCACTCCTGTTACGGTTACTCAGTCCTGTTATGGTTTATATGAGTAACAGGACTGAATGTAACAGGACTGAGTTTTTAGCATAAAATTAGCAAACACATGAAATATAGCCACATAGCATTGATGCTAATAGCATGAGGATACTTAGCAAATTCTAGTGATTTACCAAAAACTTGTAGCTTAAAAATAAATTAATAACATCGTACAAATAATTTAGGTAACAGGACAGTATGTTGAGATTGACCTTCTCAGAAATATCTGCAATGTCATCAAAAATACAGAAAATAAAATGAGAGGACTTACTTTTTGTCTTCCCATTGCCTTCAGAAGATCTAGATGATGCAACTTCCTGTTGAAAATGTGTCTTGTGGAATGTTCCAAGTTTTTTAGAGGGGGGGATGTGTTAGCGTAACAGGACTGAGTGAAAACCCGGGGACATGACTAAAATGTTTATTTTATTTAAAATATTAGATAAAATATTGTTTTCTCAGGATTTTATTTTTAATAAAAGCATAGATTGGATATAACGTCACACAACAATGCAAAAGAAATAAGATTTCTGAAGGATTTTAATCATTATATTTCATGGTAAAATATAGACATAGAGAGTGGGGACATGCAACAAATGCAATATTTGTAGTGTTCTAGGTAGGTTTTATTAATGTTTTTAATTAACATTTTAAATTTGCATTTAGCTTAATGTGCAGGACACTTTGCTTAATAATAAAATGGATTTTAGAGTTAATTTTCGTGCATTTTTATAGATATAATGTCCTGGGGACATAAATGTCACCCATTCGGTGGAATGGCTCATAACAACGTATGTTGCAACAATCCTTATCCTTATAAAAAATACATTGTTAGGCATGGTTGTGTTTCCAGTTTGTTTTATTGTGCAATACATAGGCATTCATTTTTCTGTTCAAGCATGTTGTTTGTGCACTTAATAGTTTAATATGTTATAATTAGTCAAGACATTGCAATAACAACTTTTGATCAGGCATTACCGCCTGGGTCCTAAAGGAGACGCAATTCCTGGGGGGGGGGACTCGATTTCTTATCAGTATATCCAAGTGAAACGCTTCAGGAACAAGAACAAATGTGGGCGGGGCGTGATTTTGTCTGTGGGGAATTGATTGGATGGTTGTGGTTTGCTATTGGCTGATCTCATGTGAGTGACAGGTTGCTCCGCCCACATCATCAGAGAAGAGAAGAGAAGCTGCAAGAGGAAGTTATTCTGATTCAAGATTATTAACACAATGATATGCACTGATAAATCATTTAGAATAAACTTCAATATTCCATTAAAAAACAAGAATTGTCCATTTTTGATTTCATGGTGAAATGATGCAAACATCACCAGAATTCTTGGAAATACAGTATAAATCTCACACACTCGAGTTTGCATAATGACCAAAGTTTCGGTCAATCAAAATACTTAAAGCTGCGGTATGTACGTTTTTCACTCTACTAAAGCATACAAATACCATAATCTGTTTGCATATATTGAGGAAACATGCTGAGTTCACACACTCGTTTCTCTGAACAACACTTCTACGGCCGGTTATTTTACTTTGAAATCTGCGTTCTGTGTTGGAATGTCTGTTGTTGTTGTTTTGGTCTGTGTGACTCCGCCCACTACCAGTTCACCCAATAGTATTTGGACACCCTGGGTTGCCAGTTAGCAGGAAACACAGCGTATTGCAGCCAGCGAAACAAACTGGGTCAGAGATCGCAGATTCTATTCGACCTAAAAAGCCTCGGGATCCATCTAAAAACCTCAATGAAAATCTTTTATTCCTCAAACTGGCGGCCCGCGTGAGCGTCGAGTCTGAGGAGGCGGGAAACGACGATCTCTGATATTTAGAATTTGGACTGCAGTACCGATCTCCACCACTAGCTGTCATTCTTACACACTGCACCTTTAAGTATGACTCTCAATAAATGAAAGAAAGCATGCATGTGTGTAATAATAAATGATAGATGATAATCTGGTCTCTCAGACGTTCACCGCCTGGTGTAACTCTCACCTTCGGAAAGCGGGAACTCAGATCGAGAACATCGAGGAGGATTTCAGGAACGGACTGAAGCTGATGTTACTGTTGGAAGTCATCTCAGGTACAGTTCACTCTGCAGGTCTCTCTCTCTCTCTCTCTCTCTCTCTCTCTCTCCTCTCACTCTCTCTCTCTCTCTCTCTCTCTCTCTCTCCTCTCACTCTCTCTCTCTCTCTCTTTTCTTCCAGGTGAAAGGCTTCCCAAACCAGACCGGGGAAAGATGCGCTTCCACAAGATAGCCAATGTGAACAAGGCTCTGGAGTACATCACCAGTAAAGGGGTGAAACTGGTGTCAATTGGCGCTGAGGGTGAGAGAAGCTCCTGGTTATCATCACATACAGTCAAACCAAAAATTATTCAGACACCAGATATCATTTTTTATATTTTTTTTTACTAGTGGGTGCAGGACACTATAGTTATGTACACTGAACAAAATAATATAAACGCAACACTTTTGTTTTTGCCCCATTTTTCATGAGCTGAACTCAAAGATCTAAGACTTTTTCTATTGACACAAAAGGCCTATTTCTCTCAAATATTGTTCACAAATCTGTCTAAATCTGTGTTAGTGAGCACTTCTCCTTCGCCGAGATAATCCATGCACCTCACAGGTGTGGCATATCAAGATGCTGATTAGACAGGATGATTATTGCACAGGTGTGCCTTAGGCTGGCCACAATAAAAGGCCACTCTAAAATGTGGCCTATTATTTTTATACAATTATTCAAAATTAAGCATTGCTTGGTAATTGGTTGAGCTAAACTGGTATTATCTAATTGTGTAGTTAAATTTAACAGCTGACAGATATTCAACATAATTCATCTGTACATAACATAACTCTGAGTTCTTGTCATATTTTATTACCATTTTCTAAACTATAGCGATTAAACTGTGATAATGTGAGAAATGTTGAAGGTGTTCTGGTTTGACTGTAGATCTGAACTACAATCTTACATGCTTGCAGTTCATCATGAATGCTTTGATTGGTCTCTATAAGAAGATTAAGGCATATTAAGACACTCAGCAGATTATTGCAGAAGCACTTCAACAAAATGAGAGTGTAAAAGAGTTCTAGAAGCTTAATTTTACAGTTATTTGCATGCGAAAGGTCAAACTCAAGTGCTTCGTCTGTTGGATCCTCAGAGATTGTTGATGGAAATGTGAAGATGACTCTGGGAATGATCTGGACCATCATCCTCCGCTTCGCCATCCAGGACATCTCAGTGGAGGGTATCACACACACACACACACGCACACTCACTCACTCACTCACTCACACACACACACACACACACACACACACACACACACACACACACACACACACACACACACGCACACTCACTCACGCACACACACGCACACACACACACACACGCACACACACTCTCTTACAGACTCTTCCTCTCTGTCAGAAACCTCAGCTAAAGAAGGGCTCCTGCTGTGGTGTCAGAGGAAAACGGCCCCCTACAGGAACGTCAATATACAAAACTTCCACATCAAGTAAGAACATGCAAATAGAAGACAAATATATGGCCAGAGACGTGTCTTCCTTATGCACTCTTGAAATGATTAGAAAACAGTTGAGACTGTGCCACAGATACGTTGAGTTGTGTCGAGATGTGTCTCAGCCTCGGTCCTCCTAACGTCTGCTATCTCCCCTCTCAGCTGGAAGGACGGTCTGGCGTTCTGTGCACTCATTCACAGACACAGGCCTGACCTGATCGACTACTCCAAACTCAACAAGGTCTCTGTCCCCCAGTGCATGCTGGGAATGCGGGTGTTATTAACTAACAGAGACACTGTAACGAGTGCAGCAGACACATTTATTTAAACAAACACAACTAAAGTAAATCCAGGCAAAAACAGAACATGGGAAACACTGGGGTTTAAATACAGTACACAGGAAAACACAGGCTGGAACGCAGGACAAGTGAACACAGGACAGGTGAACACAGGGACAGGTGAACGCAGGACAGGGACAGGTGAATGCAGGACAGGGACAGGTGAGCGTAGGACAGGTGAACGCAGGACAGGTGAGCGCAGGACAGGTGAGCACAGGACAGGTGAACGCAGGACAGGTGAACGCAGGACAGGTGAACGCAGGACAGGTGAACGCAGGACAGGGACAGGTGAGCGCAGGACAGGTGAACGCAGGACAGGTGAGCGCAGGACAGGTGAACGCAGGACAGGTGAACGCAGGACAGGTGAACGCAGGACAGGTGAGCGCAGGACAGGTGAGCGCAGGACAGGTGAACGCAGGACAGGGACAGGTGAACGCAGGACAGGTGAGCGCAGGACAGGTGAGCACAGGACAGGTGAACGCAGGACAGGTGAACGCAGGACAGGTGAACGCAGGACAGGGACAGGTGAACGCAGGACAGGGACAGGTGAACGCAGGACAGGTGAACGCAGGACAGGTGAGCGCAGGACAGGTGAACGCAGGACAGGGACAGGTGAACGCAGGACAGGTGAGCGCAGGACAGGTGACCACAGGACAGGTGAACGCAGGACAGGTGAACGCAGGACAGGTGAACGCAGGACAGGGACAGGTGAACGCAGGACAGGGACAGGTGAGCGCAGGACAGGTGAGCGCAGGACAGGTGAACGCAGGACAGGTGAGCGCAGGACAGGTGAGCGCAGGACAGGGCCAGGTGAACGCAGGACAGATGAGCGCATGACAGATGAGCGCAGGACAGGTGAACGCAGGACAGGTGAGCGCAGGACAGGTGAACGCAGGACAGGTGAACGCAGGACAGGTGAACGCAGGACAGGTAAACGCAGGACAGGTGAGCGCAGGACAGGTGAACACAGGACAGGGACAGGTAAACGCAGGACAGGTGAGCGCAGGACAGGTGAGCGCAGGACAGGTGAACACAGGACAGGTGAGCGCAGGACAGGTGAACGCAGGACAGGTGAACGCAGGACAGGTGAACGCAGGACAGGGACAGGTAAACGCAGGACAGGTGAGCGCAGGACAGGTGAATGCAGGACAGGTGAACACAGGACAGGTAAGCGCAGGACAGGTGAACGTGATTAGTTGCTACGTTAAGGTGATTAATGGAGACAAGACAAAGACCCGAAGTAAAACTCAGTTACTTATAGTTTATATAAAAAAATTGTTATAATAGTGCCATCATGTCAATTAATCGCGATTAATCGCGTCTAACGAAAGAGTTTGTTTATATAATATATGTGTATGTGTGTATATATATATATATATATATATATATATATATTGTATATGTATACACACACACACATATAAATAATATAATAATATACAGTATATATACACTTATTTTATATAAACAAACATTACTCAGGATTTACCCAGACTTTACTCAGGCTTTAATCAGGCTTTACTCAAGCTTTACTCAGGCTTTACTCAGGCTTTACTCGAGCTTTACTCGAGCTTTACTCAGGCTTTACTGGAGCTTTACTCAGGCTTTACTCAAGCTTTACTCAGGCTTTACTCGTGCTTTACTCAAGCTTTACTAAGGCTTTACTCAAGCTTTACTCGAGCTTTACTCAGGCTTTACTCAGGCTTTACTCAAGCTTTACTCAGGCTTTACTCGTGCTTTACTCAAGCTTTACTAAGGCTTTACTCGAGCTTTACTCAGGCTTTACTCAGGCTTTACTCAAGCTTTACTCGGGCTTTACTCGTGCTTTACTCAAGCTTTACTAAGGCTTTACTCAAGCTTTACTCGAGCTTTACTCAGGCTTTACTCAAGCTTTACTCAGGCTTTACTCGAGCTTTACTCAGGCTTTACTCGAGCTTTACTCAGGCTTTAGTCAAGCTTTACTCAGGCTTTACTCGTGCTTTACTCAAGCTTTACTAAGGCTTTACTCAAGCTTTACTCGAGCTTTACTCAGGCTTTAGTCAAGCTTTACTCAGGCTTTACTCGTGCTTTACTCAAGCTTTACTAAGGCTTTACTCAAGCTTTACTCAGGCTTTACTCAGGCTTTACTCAAGCTTTACTCGGGCTTTACTCGTGCTTTACTCAAGCTTTACTAAGGCTTTACTCGAGCTTTACTCAGGCTTTACTCAAGCTTTACTCAGGCTTTACTCGAGCTTTACTCAGGCTTTACTCAGGCTTTACTCAAGCTTTACTCAGGCTTTACTCAGGCTTTACTCAAGCTTTACTCAGGCTTTACTCAAGCTTTACTCAGGCTTTACTCATGCTTTACTCGAGCTTTACTCAGGCTTTACTCAGGCTTTACTCAGGCTTTAGCCTCGTCTCGTACAGCTGATGTTTGACTGACCGGAGAGAGATTGACCGATAATCCCGTCATAGAGCTGAACGCTTTAACAAACCTGCGTGAATCTGCCGTGTCATGATTTATAACCTCAATCTGTTATTTCAGCATCAATGATTTTAGTGTAATACGTTTTATATTTTTATTAGAATTTCTGTTAAAGTGTTAAGAATTTTTTGTGTTGTCATTTTTGTTTTTGTGGTACAACATTAGTTTACATGAACTAACAATGAAAGATTCTTCTAAACAAAGCATTTATATTCATTTTCAGCATTTACAAATACATTCAAATACTGCTCGTTGTTGTTATTAACTAATGGAACCTTTTTTTAATTTAAATAATATTTTTGTCCATATAGTATTTAGTACATCAAGTAAAATTAAATGAAATATTTTATCATATTTTATAATATATTTTATTATAATATTTGAAATAAGTAGTTTTATTTTATTCCAAGTAGCACATTTTTTTATGTTTATAGTTTGATTAGTTGATGTTTATAGTTGATTTTTAGTTAATGATAATAATCCTGTATGGAGCATATGTTGATCACTTAAATGAGGATGACATTTTGTACAAACTTATTGCTGTAATTAAAATAAACTCTGGTTTTCTCTGTGCAGGACGATCCTCTTGGAAATCTCAGTCTGGCTTTAGAAATCGCAGAGAAACACTTGGACATCCCTAAAATGTTGGACCCAGAAGGTAAAGATGGACAGATCAGCTTCATATGCGTTACATCAGTATTACATACATTATTATACAACAATACTCTCCTGTTGAGCTCAGTAACAGATTTAGCGAACAGCTGTCTGTGGTGACAGGCTCTGTTTGACCTGCGTTTCGTCTTACTGTCATGAGAAGGTGACGGCCTTGAACAATCCATCCCAGAATGCAGTGCACAGATTCTCCTCTGATGGCTGTGTAATCAATGCAAATGGCCAATGCATTAACCAAAAGTTAATTCTGTTCATTTCATGATCACGTTTGTTGTTATGTGTGTGTGTGTGTGTGTATGTATGTGTGTGTGTGTGTGTGTGTGCGCTCCAGACATCATTAACACCCCGAAGCCTGATGAGAGAGCCATCATGACCTACGTGTCCTGTTTCTATCATGCTTTCGCTGGTGCAGAACAGGTATTTCTGCACTTAATGTGAGCAAAACGTATCGAATATGTGCTCATTATTAAATAAAAACAGATGCATCATGGGTACTTTTTAAATGACCTGCTGTAAGTCGAGTCTGAATCTGTCATGTGACATTTGTGTGTTTAAAGGCAGAAACAGCAGCTAACAGGATCTGTAAAGTGCTTGGAGTGAATCAGGAAAATGAGAAACTGATGGAGGAATATGAACGACTGGCCAGTGAGGTACCACACACACACACACACACACACACCGCACACACACACTCTCACACACACACACACAGACTCACACACACACTCTCACACACACACACACACAAACACACACACACACACACACACTAACACACACTGAAGACTGGAGTAATGATGCTGAAAATTCAGCTTTGATCACAGGAATATATTACACTTTACTATATATTCACATAGAAAACAGATGATTTAAATTGGAACAATATCTCACAAATGTTACAGTTTTTACTGTATTTTTGATGCAGCCTTGGTGAGCAGAAGAGTCTTCTTTCAAAAAAATTTATATGAAATTAAACCGGCCCCAACTTCTGAATGTTCCAGTTGCTGGAGTGGATTGTGCGCACCACGCCGTGGCTCGAGAAGCGCAGCGCTGAGAACACCCTCACTGCCATGAGATGCAAACTGGAGGATTTCAGAGACTATCGGCGTTTGCACAAACCACCCAAAGTCCAGGAGAAATGCCAGCTGGAGATCAGCTTCAACACACTCCAGACCAAACTACACATCAGCAACAGACCCGCATTCATGCCCTCAGAGGGGAAGATGGTGTCTGTAAGACTCGCTCACACACACACACACACACGCACACAAACACACACACTCTAACTCCTTCCTCTGACCGTGTGCAGGACATCACGAGCGCATGGCACGGTCTGGAACACGCAGAGAAGGGTTATGAGGAGTGGCTGCTCAGTGAAATCAGGCGTTTGGAACGAGTGGAACATTTGGCGGAGAAGTTCCAACAGAAAGTCTCTACACACGAGAGCTGGGCTCAGGGTGAGATTACAGTAATACTGCAGAACGTCTCTACACACGAGAGCTGAGCTCATGGTGAGATTACAGTAATACTGCAGAATGTCTCTACACACGAGAGCTGAGCTCAGGGTGAGATTACAGTAATACTGCAGAACGTCTCTACACACGAGAGCTGAGCTCAGGGTGAGATTACAGTAATACTGCAGAACGTCTCTACACACGAGAGCTGGGCTCAGGGTGAGATTACAGTAATACTGCAGAACGTCTCTACACACGAGAGCTGAGCTCATGGTGAGATTACAGTAATACTGCAGAACGTCTCTACACACGAGAGCTGGGCTCAGGGTGAGATTACAGTAATACTGCAGAACGTCTCTACACACGAGAGCTGGGCTCAGGGTGAGATTACAGTAATACTGCAGAACGTCTCTACACACGAGAGCTGAGCTCGTGGTGAGATTACAGTAATACTGCAGAACGTCTCTACACACGAGAGCTGAGCTCAGGGTGAGATTACAGTAATACTGCAGAACGTCTCTACACACGAGAGCTGAGCTCAGGGTGAGATTACAGTAATACTGCAGAACGTCTCTACACACGAGAGCTAGGCTCAGGGTGAGATTACAGTAATACTGCAGAACGTCTCTACACACGAGAGCTGAGCTCAGGGTGAGATTACAGTAATACTGCAGAACGTCTCTACACACGAGAGCTGGGCTCAGGGTGAGATTACAGTAATACTGCAGAACGTCTCTACACACGAGAGCTGGGCTCAGGGTGAGATTACAGTAATACTGCAGAACGTCTCTACACACGAGAGCTGAGCTCAGGGTGAGATTACAGTAATACTGCAGAACGTCTCTACACACGAGAGCTGGGCTCAGGGTGAGATTACAGTAATACTGCAGAACGTCTCTACACACGAGAGCTGAGCTCATGGTGAGATTACAGTAATACTGCAGAACGTCTCTACACACGAGAGCTGAGCTCAGGGTGAGATTACAGTAATACTGCAGAACGTCTCTACACACGAGAGCTGGGCTCAGGGTGAGATTACAGTAATACTGCAGAACGTCTCTACACACGAGAGCTGAGCTCAGGGTGAGATTACAGTAATACTGCAGAACGTCTCTACACACGAGAGCTGGGCTCAGGGTGAGATTACAGTAATACTGCAGAACGTCTCTACACACGAGAGCTGGGCTCAGGGTGAGATTACAGTAATACTGCAGAACGTCTCTACACACGAGAGCTGGGCTCAGGGTGAGATTACAGTAATACTGCAGAACGTCTCTACACACGAGAGCTGAGCTCATGGTGAGATTACAGTAATACTGCAGAACGTCTCTACACACGAGAGCTGGGCTCAGGGTGAGATTACAGTAATACTGCAGAACGTCTCTACACACGAGAGCTGAGCTCATGGTGAGATTACAGTAATACTGCAGAATGTCTCTACACACGAGAGCTGAGCTCAGGGTGAGATTACAGTAATACTGCAGAACGTCTCTACACACGAGAGCTGAGCTCAGGGTGAGATTACAGTAATACTGCAGAACGTCTCTACACACGAGAGCTGGGCTCAGGGTGAGATTACAGTAATACTGCAGAACGTCTCTACACACGAGAGCTGAGCTCATGGTGAGATTACAGTAATACTGCAGAACGTCTCTACACACGAGAGCTGGGCTCAGGGTGAGATTACAGTAATACTGCAGAACGTCTCTACACACGAGAGCTGGGCTCAGGGTGAGATTACAGTAATACTGCAGAACGTCTCTACACACGAGAGCTGAGCTCGTGGTGAGATTACAGTAATACTGCAGAACGTCTCTACACACGAGAGCTGAGCTCAGGGTGAGATTACAGTAATACTGCAGAACGTCTCTACACACGAGAGCTGAGCTCATGGTGAGATTACAGTAATACTGCAGAACGTCTCTACACACGAGAGCTGGGCTCAGGGTGAGATTACAGTAATACTGCAGAACGTCTCTACACACGAGAGCTGAGCTCAGGGTGAGATTACAGTAATACTGCAGAACGTCTCTACACACGAGAGCTGAGCTCAGGGTGAGATTACAGTAATACTGCAGAACGTCTCTACACACGAGAGCTGGGCTCAGGGTGAGATTACAGTAATACTGCAGAACGTCTCTACACACGAGAGCTGGGCTCAGGGTGAGATTACAGTAATACTGCAGAACGTCTCTACACACGAGAGCTGGGCTCAGGGTGAGATTACAGTAATACTGCAGAACGTCTCTACACACGAGAGCTGGGCTCAGGGTGAGATTACAGTAATACTGCAGAACGTCTCTACACACGAGAGCTAGGCTCAGGGTGAGATTACAGTAATACTGCAGAACGTCTCTACACACGAGAGCTGAGCTCAGGGTGAGATTACAGTAATACTGCAGAACGTCTCTACACACGAGAGCTGGGCTCAGGGTGAGATTACAGTAATACTGCAGAACGTCTCTACACACGAGAGCTGAGCTCAGGGTGAGATTACAGTAATACTGCAGAGCGTCTCTACACACGAGAGCTGGGCTCAGGGTGAGATTACAGTAATACTGCAGAACGTCTCTACACACGAGAGCTGAGCTCATGGTGAGATTACAGTAATACTGCAGAACGTCTCTACACACGAGAGCTGAGCTCAGGGTGAGATTACAGTAATACTGCAGAACGTCTCTACACACGAGAGCTGAGCTCATGGTGAGATTACAGTAATACTGCAGAACGTCTCTACACACGAGAGCTGAGCTCATGGTGAGATTACAGTAATACTGCAGAACGTCTCTACACACGAGAGCTGAGCTCAGGGTGAGATTACAGTAATACTAAGTCTAAGAGGCCCGAATGTACAGTTTGTGCAGTATAAAAACCATTACGTCTATGGAGAGTCCTCACAAAACATGGAAACG
>CM060602.1:41795671-41825671 GCA_030578255.1 Tiaroga cobitis | reverse complement strand
TGACGTCACAAACGACCTTGTAACCAATCAGATCAACGTGTGATCGTCAACCAGTGGATCTCTGAGCTGAGGGAGTGAGTGGAGACGGGGCTCATTTGCATATTCATAGAACCGCGTATACAAAATGAGGCGAGGGTGTCGAGTTACATTCAAGATATTTTAAGGCATTTAAGGAAAACCCGTTTCAAATATGTCATTTTGGTGATTAAAGATGAGTTTTAAGGGATAAAATTATTGACTAAAGGGGGACTTTAAAAATTTTACTGGAAAAAAAGAAGCTATATCATTTTCTAAATTATTAAAATTATAAATTAAAATTTTTTTAGTGGACTTCCTAGTTCAGTATGAGAAGATTGCCTTCAGTTTGTCAACTTTAAGTATGAATGGAAGCCATGCTGTCCGTGGGGAATTGATTGGATGGTTGTGGTTTGCTATTGGCTGATCTCTTGTGAGTGACAGGTTAAAGCCCCGCCCACATCATCAAAGAAGAGAAGCTGCAAGAGGAACTTATTCTGATTCAACATTATTAACACAATAATGATAATGTGCACCTATAAATCATTTACAAAAGACATTGCAATATTTAATAAAACAATTTTTACTTTAACAGATTGACTCGTTTATTATGCTTGTTTTATTTGACCTTTTTTTATTTGATGGTAAAGGACGTTACATTTCTGAAACACACAAAGTGCTTGACCAATCACAGCAGACCGTAGTTGACGGACCAATCAGAGCAGAGGGTGCATGCAGGAATTCTGTAAATGTATTCTAGCAGACCCAGACTAACTGTTTTTGAGGATAAAATGGGCTCTTTAATCTCTAACTCGCTGCTAACTGACCCTGACTAATAGAAACATGTTTATTTTTTATGTGTGTATATATTGCAGAAGGTTTGACTGGTTAACTTCGGCCAAACAGGAAACCAAACTAACACAGGTACTAACTGAACCACACCCTTTACCTGTACGTCGTGTGACCAGAACTTGCATTTGTTAAAATAGTTATATAAATAGTGTTTCTATGTTGTTAAAGTCACATTAAATCAAAATTAACTCGATTTACTTTCACCTTACGCTTTATTATTCATCCACTTGTATGCAGTTTTCATCATCTACTAGTATATACAGTATATGGCATTGCATATTACGAATATTGTTGGCTCTTTGGATAAAAGCTTCTGTTAAATGTAAATGCAAACTTCTATTTCAACCTTTGTTTCTTGATTCTCGCAGAAGAAGAAGGGAGGCATGGAGACGGATGACTTCAGGGCTTGTCTGATCTCTATGGGTTATGATCTGGTAAAATAACTAATAATGTTCCTGCAGGAATTCTCATGTCGAATATGGTTTCTGTAACACATCTGATATATGTATTTCTGTAACTGGGGCTAAAAGTCCATAAATTAATGATCATATCCTACAGGAGCCTTACACACACGTGCGTTTCATCTCTGTGTTGTGTGTGTAAAGATGTGAGGAATGTTCTGTGATGTTCGTCAGGGTGAAGCCGAGTTTGCGCGGATCATGTTTTTGGTGGATCCCAACGGCTCCGGTAAGGTGACGTTCCAGGCCTTTGTGGACTTCATGACCCGCGAGACCGGAGACACGGACACCTCGGAGCAGGTCGTCGCCTCCTTCAGGATCCTGGCTGCGGATAAGGTCAATACACACACACACACACAAACACATACACACACACACACGCACTCACTTACTCACACTCTCTCTCACACACACACACACACACTCACACTCAAACACAAACACACACACAAACGCACTCTCACACACACTCAAACAAACACACACAAACACTTTCACACACTCACACACACTCTTTCTAACATACACACTCACACACACACTCATACACTCTCACACACACACTCTCACGCACACAAACACTCATACACTCTCTCTCTCTCGCTCTCTCTCTCACACACACACACACACACACACACACGTCAAAGTTTTAGATGTATGTATTTGAATTGCATATAAATGTCCATCTATTTGGATTACTGTTTTAAAATAAAAAACTAATAAACTTAATGCGATGCATATTTTTAAAAATATTTTTTATAATTTTAAACTTTTTCAAAGCATTAACAGAAAGCTTCATAAAGTTATAGCTTTCCCCCCCCATTATAACCCTTTCCGCCGAAATAATTAATTCAATGCATATTTGACAGTCATACGTCAGATTTCTGGCAGAATCATGGCATAGTTTATTAACTATTAATATCTATTTGAATTGATTTAAATAATCATGTTTTCAAAATGCATTTATTCAAATGGCTTGTGCTTAATATCCGTCTCATGTATGACTGACGAATATGCATTACATTAACAGTTTTTTTTTTAAAAGTTGCCAGCCATTTTTGATCTTTTTGCACAACAATTTCATGCGCCCCAGAATATTTTGTTGTATGAATATCTGTACATGTAATATATCAAAGAAAGAACACAGAGATTCTGCTTTTAAACAAACAAACAAACAAACAAAAACATCTTATTCCAGCTTCATGCGTTCTTTTTTTATCAACATTTGAATATGAGTAATTTTCATTAAAAATGAAATGGCGCTTGCAACGCCAAGGTCATGGGTTCGATTCCCAGGGAAAGCAAGAACTGTTAAGGATGTAAATGTGTACCTTGAAATGCATTTTAAGTCTTTTTGGATAAAAGGGTCTGCCAAATGCATAAACGTAATCTTAAATTTTGGCCTAAATATTTTTTTTAATCATATTTAAATACCTTGCATAATCAATAAGCATGCATATATTCATCAATGTTCTTTCGTGTGATTCCAGCCGTATATCCTGGTGGACGAGCTTCGTCGGGAGTTGCCCCCGGATCAGGCGGAGTACTGCATCTCCAGGATGCCCCCGTATACAGGACCTGATGGAGAGCAGGGGGCTCTGGACTACACGGCGTTCTCTACGGTCCTGTACGGAGAGAGCGACCTCTAGCGGTCTGGAGCCCAGAGAGAGCAGGACCGCATGTGTTTCACTCGTACTCGCTCTTGCTTCCCTGATAATCCTCCTCATGTGTGTGTGTAATCTCTGACAACACTTACTCAAAGTGCAAAAGTGTTCATTTCAAAATAAAGAGTTTTAGCCATTGCATTTTGAGCCGTCAGGCATTTGAATGAGTTTTACTGTGGGCTCCAAAAGTCTGAGACCATTACATTTTTTCAATATACCATTAAATAAAAAAAATTTTTTTAGACCTCTAAAATAATTCAACCACTGTAAAATATATATTTTTTGCACTGGTTTATCTATTTTAAAATCTGACCACTATATTAGAATTCTCGTGTTTTTTCCCCCCGTTTTTTTCTTCTTCAATACGGATTTCTAGTCAATAAAGTAAATGAGTCTTTGATCATTTGACAGTCAGATGTTTGTCAGTGAAGCTCTTCAAATATCTCAGATCTTGCTGGAAAACATCATGATCATCAGGTTTAGCTTACGTGACACTGTCAGACACATCAAATAATAACATCCTCAAAACCTCAATATTTAAATTATAAAATTAAAAATATATATCATTTGTAAAGAATTTGACATGCGGCGTGGAATCAATAATTAGTGCTGTCAGACTTTTGGAGCCACTGTACATCCTCATGAACTTGTACTGAACTATGAAACGCTTTTAGCCACAGCTGGTTATGCTCAGTGCACTGCAAATAAATCAAAATAATTTAAAAAATCTGTAAGCTTTTTCTTTTGTTTCAGTAAAACTAGCCAACCTTCTTAAAACAAGATAAATTAGTATAAGCAAAATTGTGCACGTTTTACCCATTTTTCACTTTGTTTCAAACAAGTGAAAGAAATGTGCCAACTTAACACTGAAACATTAAAGATATATCACAAACAAATCTCACTGTCTGCTGATTTCCAGGTATTATGCATTGTAAAGCATTTAAATGTCAATAGTATACACCATGAATCCTTATTCCATGTGTGTGTGTGTGTGATTCTCCAGAGTATCGCACGGTTTAAAAGTTTGATTTCACTTTTCTAACTGTAGTTGGTGTGTAATTTTGCTGTTTGAGCATAAACAACATCTGCAAAGTTACGACACTCAAAGTTCAAAACAAAGGGAGATATTTGCTTTTAAAGTAAGGACTACAACAAACGGCTGGTAGGAACTACACAAGCCGTGTTACTGACATCAGAAGCGTGACATTTACATAAGCCCCGCCCCCGGGAACGCGATTTATAGATTATCGTGACAGAATATGCTAATCAATGACTAGAAGATAACTACACATAAGCCACATAAATTCATCAACTAACCATTCAGAAATGTCCTGTTGCTCTACATGTTGTCACTTCTTCTTGAGTCTCTCCATCTTTCTGACTCCGGTTTGAACATAAAATCGGGCTAAGAGTGTTTGAAATGTTCAGTGCATGTGTGTGTGAGATAAAAGGACACGAGCTGTTGAAGCTCCGCCCCCTGCGCCGGGAGCAGCAGCTCATTTGCATTTAAAGGGACACACACGAAAACGGCCTTTTTGCGAACCCACAAAAAGTGACAATTTTAACATGCTATATAAAAATATCTGTGGGGTATTTCGAGCTAAAACTTCCCATACACACTCTGGGGACATCAGAGACTTATTTTACATCTTGTGAAAAGGGCTTTATACCACCCCTTTAAACAAACGCCGAACAGAGGAGAGTGCTGGAGAAAAGAGAACAAGACAGAGCTCGTAATAAAACAAGAATCAACATCAGCAGCTTGTCAGAGATGGAGAACTGAGGGATTTGAAATGTTGTAAAGCGACGTGGAGATGATAGTGTTTTTATTACTCAATCGAAGCTCAACCAATACAATGTTATTCTGCTAAATGCAGTTTTGTTTTTTAACCGCTTGAGGGCCAAAAATACAGTGTACCTTTAAATAAACCCCAATTAGCAACCACGTTTTGTACCATTTGCTTGATTATTATTGGTTATGATTATGATTGCTGAAGCAGAGTCAATGTGAACTCCTGGAGTAAATCATTAATGCAACCAGTCAGAGAATACAATCATAAAGCAGAAACAGTTTTGAACCTGCATGTTTTATTTGATCTGTACTGATGCTAAATGTTCACCTTGAACAAGAAACAAATACAAATAATCACAATAAAACAAACAAACTCTCACTTTTGCTTAGTGAGAATCAGGTCTCGCTTTTCTCTGACAAACACCCTTCAATAGAACAAACCCAATAAAAGAGACACGACATGGGAGATTCACACTCGACTATGATCACAGGAACACTGATCTAGCAATACAAACCTACCGGAGTTGCAAATTTATTTATTGTTTTTAATTATGAGTTTTTCCATCTTGAATTGCCGTATCATGAGATGTCACTTTATAAAAATACTAACATGAGCGAAACAGCAAAGAGAAAATATGCAGATCATCTGTATTCATTTGCAAGATTTGGTGGAGAAAAAAAGACAAATTGTGATTTTCCTGAGTCATATAGCGGAGCGAAGCCGATGTGAACCGAAAACAACAACTCACACAATTTAAAATACGAAATGATCTTCATTTAAACATCGTCATCTGCTGGAACTCTGAACCAGAATGAGAAATTCATTGACTGTTCGTTAATCAGTCACGGTTTGATGAACAGACACACAAACGCGAGAAATATTTGGGTGTTTCACTCCTTGGCTAAAGTCTGAGAGCCCAGGCCAATCAGAGCAGAGCGCTGAGCTGTCAATCATCCTGAAGGATGGATCAGTGGGCGTGGCTTTGACTCACGTACTATTGCCTGATTTATTTTAATTAAATGATTCACACTTAAGAGATGAGGAAAAAACAGGCAAGATTGTGAAAAGAAACACGTCAAACTAACAAACTCCATTCAAACTCCATTGTGTTTCTGTTTATGGAGGTAAAAGTGTCTGTCCAATCAGAGACGCTGTGCTGCAGTCACATGACCAAAACATCCTCCAAAACAGTACAAAGAAACGTAAAGAGGTGTAGATTTCAGTCTGTAAAGTTCCTCTTACGTGGCGTAACAGTCTGTGTGTGTGTGTGTGTGTGTGTGTGTGTGTGTGTGTGTGTGTGTGTGAGATGTTAATGCTATTGCTCGGTCAGGTGTTCTCTGCTCTCCCGCTGGTTTGTGGACGGTGTCTGTGACGGGTGGTTCCCCGCGGGCAGTGTGTGTGTGTGTGTGTGTGTGTGTGTGTGTGTGTGTGTGTGTGTGTGTGTGAGATGTTAATGCTATTGCTCGGTCAGGTGTTCTCTGCTCTCCCGCTGGTTTGTGGACGGTGTCTGTGACGGGTGGTTCCCCGCGGGCAGTGTGTGTGTGTGTGTGTGTGTGTGTGTGTGTGTGTGTGAGATGTTAATGCTATTGCTCGGTCAGGTGTTCTCTGCTCTCCCGCTGGTTTGGGGACGGTGTCTGTGACGGGTGGTTCCCCGCGGGCAGTGTGTGTGTGTGTGTGTGTGTGTGTGTGTGTGTGTGTGTGTGAGATGTTAATGCTATTGCTCGGTCAGGTGTTCTCTGCTCTCCCGCTGGTTTGGGGACGGTGTCTGTGACGGGTGGTTCCCCGCGGGCAGTGTGTGTGTGTGTGTGTGTGTGTGTGTGTGTGTGTGTGTGAGATGTTAATGCTATTGCTCGGTCAGGTGTTCTCTGCTCTCCCGCTGGTTTGTGGACGGTGTCTGTGACGGGTGGTTCCCCGCGGGCAGTGTGTGTGTGTGTGTGTGTGTGTGTGTGTGTGTGTGTGTGTGTGTGTGAGATGTTAATGCTATTGCTCGGTCAGGTGTTCTCTGCTCTCCCGCTGGTTTGTGGACGGTGTCTGTGACGGGTGGTTCCCCGCGGGCAGTGTATGTGTGTGTGTGTGTGTGTGTGTGTGTGTGTGTGTGTGTGAGATGTTAATGCTATTGCTCGGTCAGGTGTTCTCTGCTCTCCCGCTGGTTTGTGGACGGTGTCTGTGACGGGTGGTTCACCGCGGGCAGTGTGTGTGTGTGTGTGTGTGTGTGTGTGTGTGTGTGTGAGATGTTAATGCTATTGCTCGGTCAGGTGTTCTCTGCTCTCCCGCTGGTTTGGGGACGGTGTCTGTGACGGGTGGTTCCCCGCGGGCAGTGTGTGTGTGTGTGTGTGTGTGTGTGTGTGTGTGTGTGAGATGTTAATGCTATTGCTCGGTCAGGTGTTCTCTGCTCTCCCGCTGGTTTGGGGACGGTGTCTGTGACGGGTGGTTCCCCGCGGGCAGTGTGTGTGTGTGTGTGTGTGTGTGTGTGTGTGTGTGTGTGTGTGTGTGTGTGAGATGTTAATGCTATTGCTCGGTCAGGTGTTCTCTGCTCTCCCGCTGGTTTGGGGACGGTGTCTGTGACGGGTGGTTCCCCGCGGGCATTGAATGGGTCACTGGCACCAAACCCGCCGGGAAGATCCCAGCTGACGCTCCGTCCAGTCCTGATGGGAACCTGCGCGAGAGGGCAAAGGCTGAATAAATAGGCTTCCCGTCGACGTATGGTGTGTTAGGATAGGTCAATATTTGGCCGAGACACAACTAGTTTACCTGCTCTTGGTTTAGGCATTGATTTTGTCTTGGGGGGCGGAGCCAGTCGTGATGGCGTGCAGTGATTGGTTGACGTGACTGAATGAGAGAAGCAGATGGGGGCGGGGCTCAGAGTTAAACTCATGTCATGTGACTGTTTAGGGGTGGAGCTTACAGGGTTTTATGCACTAATTATTCATGATGATCATGTTATGGTGACTGTGGTAAAACACAAACATACATCATACGTGCTTGATGAAGGTTAAGCAACAGCACAGGATGACTGCAGATGTGTGTGTGTCTGTGTGTGTGTGTGTGTGTGTGTGTGTGTGTGTGTGTGTCGCACCTGTATGTGGCGCCGTTGAGCTCCGGATGAACCTGTTGCTCCATCAATCCCCAGGAACCAGAGAACACGAAGAACTCCTTATTAACGCAGTTCCTCAGACTGTCTGGAATACGACCTGACACACACAGACACACACACACACACACACACACACACACACACACACACACAGACCAGTTTAAATCTCCAGAGCTCGAACAAATCATCACGTCCATTCTGTTTCGTTCTCAAAATGTAACTATATTATCTTGATTATACTGTTTTATTCTTCTGGGTAAATTGAATCTTCACAAAGCCAAAACTATTAAATGTAATCCAGATTTTAGAACATTCTCCTCTGATATAAAGTCCCTTTAAGTTCAACTCAAAGGTTTCAAAAACATATAATATCCTTGAGTCTGTTGTAAGGAACCTTTAATTTTTCATATTAACAAAATGTAATTTTGTATTGATTTGAGTGGCCTAATTCTTATAATCTCTTATGATGTCAGTATATCCTCCCTTGTTTAATTTAGTTTCTCCCTTGTTGGTATTTTTCTCACTGTTAATGTCTGTAACCTTTCATTTGCAGTAAAAAAGCTATATTATCGTCCAGCTCTAATCTGCTAAATGCGACTATAAGGCATGAAGATATTATAAACATTAGCATCATGATTTGATGTAAAGCTGCTATGAAACAATGTGTGTGTGTGTGTGTGTGTGTGTGAAATGTATTATACAATATATATCAGTACTACGTTTCCATCCATCTATTCTAATGCAAATTTTGGAAAATCACATTACAAATGCTGTCTGGAAATGCCAAGATGCGCTTAAGTTAAAAAAAATGTGCATAAAAACCCCCAAAACACTCAATTGAGGTGGATAATATTTTTTCCGATAATGTGCACAAACTAAGATGGAAAAAAAATTTCCGGATAAATCGCTCGATCTGCCTCAGCGTCAGCTGTGATTGGATAACTGGAGTAACTGGTGGACCAATGGCGTCGCAGCGTCTCTAATGTTGGTCTGGTGTTTCTGAAACGCCGGAGTCGGAGTGTGTGATCAGAGTGATTGGGTGTAATTCCCTCCAGAAGCGTCTCACACACACGAGTGTGTTCCCGAACACCAGCATCCGAACGCCAGAGAACACGACAGCGTTTACTGTGTTTTGTCTGACGCTCGACACACACTCGTTTATGACGACGCTCGACACACACTCGTTCATGATGAAGGGAAAAACAGAACGATTGCAGAAACTTACAGTTTATTACTGATAATTTGCACCAATTTCCCAGGAAGTGATGCTTTAGTTCTCTTGAACACATGAGATGGAAACGCTGCTTTATTCGCAAATGTTTTATGCAATATTACAATTTTTCAATTCCAACATAGAGATTAAAATCAGAGCTGATGAATGTATGGGCCTGATTTAACTGGTAAAGCGGATTAATGATGTACATTTGACACTGCACGCCTGTTGGACTGATTTCTATACTGTATAGATCTATATTGCACACCTGTGATGGCTCTGCGTATCTCTGTCGCTGCCGCTTCCCTCATCTCTAGAGACGCTTGTTCGCTGTACCAGGCTGTGTGTGGCGTGCAGATCAGATTAGGGGCGTCTTTCAAAGGACCCTGCGCAAAACTACACACACACACACACACACACACACACACACACACACACACAATAGACTTTGTTAGAAATCATTTAAGAAATCAGTGTAACATTAATCAAATCTTCTGTCACAACAAAAATTGCCACAGAAAAAAATAAATCATAAATCTCTAAATAAAGCAACAGACGAGGAACTCTACCACTCTAAAGCCTGGAATCATTAAGATTTTGTAATGTTTCTGAAAGAGTCGCTTCTGCTGCGTTTATTTGATAAAAAATACAGTAAAACAGTGTAATATTACTCCAGTGTAGATCAGCTGTTCTCTATGTGAATATACAGTAAAGTGTAATTTATTCCTGTGATCAAAGCTGAATGTTCAGCATCATTACTCCAGTCTTCAGTGTCACATGATCCTTCACAAATCACTCTAATATGATGATTTATGATTATATGATAAACATTTATGATTATTATCAATGTTAAACATATTTTTGTGGAAACCGTGATCCTTTTTATTTTTCAGGATTCTTTGATGAATAGAAAGTTGATCAACATTTATTTTAAATAGAATCTTTTTTAACATTATAAATGTCTTTACTGTCACATTTGGTCAAAATAAATTAAAGCTAATTAATTATTGTCCACTTACTTTCAATTAAAGCATTAACATAAACAAAAAATCATCCAATCTGACATTATTACCACCACAAAAGTTGGTGGTATGTACAGGGATGTGTGTGAGCGTCAGGGATGTGTGTGAGCGTCAGGGATGTGTGTGAGAGTCAGGGATGTGTGTGAGAGTCAGGGATGTGTGTGAGAGTCAGGGATGTGTGTGAGAGTCAGGGATGTGTGTGAGAGTCAGGGATGTGTGTGAGAGTCAGGGATGTGTGTGAGCGTCAGGGATGTGTGTGAGCGTCAGGGATGTGTGTGAGCGTCAGGGATGTGTGTGAGCGTCAGGGATGTGTGTGAGCGTCAGGGATGTGTGTGAGCGTCAGGGATGTGTGTGAGCGTCAGGGATGTGTGTGAGCGTCAGGGATGTGTGTGAGAGTCAGGGATGTGTGTGAGCGTCAGGGATGTGTGTGAGAGTCAGGGATGTGTGTGAGCGTCAGGGATGTGTGTGAGAGTCAGGGATGTGTGTGAGAGTCAGGGATGTGTGTGAGAGTCAGGGATGTGTGTGAGCGTCAGGGATGTGTGTGAGAGTCAGGGATGTGTGTGAGAGTCAGGGATGTGTGTGAGAGTCAGGGATGTGTGTGAGCTTCAGGGATGTGTGTGAGAGTCAGGGATGTGTGTGAGAGTCAGGGATGTGTGTGAGAGTCAGGGATGTGTGTGAGCGTCAGGGATGTGTGTGAGCTTCAGGGATGTGTGTGAGAGTCAGGGATGTGTGTGAGAGTCAGGGATGTGTGTGAGCGTCAGGGATGTGTGTGAGAGTCAGGGATGTGTGTGAGCGTCAGGGATGTGTGTGAGAGTCAGGGATGTGTGTGAGAGTCAGGGATGTGTGTGAGAGTCAGGGATGTGTGTGAGCGTCAGGGATGTGTGTGAGAGTCAGGGATGTGTGTGAGAGTCAGGGATGTGTGTGAGAGTCAGGGATGTGTGTGAGAGTCAGGGATGTGTGTGAGCGTCAGGGATGTGTGTGAGAGTCAGGGATGTGTGTGAGAGTCAGGGATGTGTGTGAGCGTCAGGGATGTGTGTGAGCGTCAGGGATGTGTGTGAGCGTCAGGGATGTGTGTGAGAGTCAGGGATGTGTGTGAGAGTCAGGGATGTGTGTGAGCGTCAGGGATGTGTGTGAGCGTCAGGGATGTGTGTGAGCGTCAGGGATGTGTGTGAGCGTCAGGGATGTGTGTGAGAGTCAGGGATGTGTGTGAGAGTCAGGGATGTGTGTGAGCGTCAGGGATGTGTGTGAGAGTCAGGGATGTGTGTGAGAGTCAGGGATGTGTGTGAGAGTCAGGGATGTGTGTGAGCGTCAGGGATGTGTGTGAGAGTCAGGGATGTGTGTGAGAGTCAGGGATGTGTGTGAGAGTCAGGGATGTGTGTGAGAGTCACCTGAAGGGTTCGGTCTCATGAACATCGAGAGCCGCTCCACGAATCCGGCCCTCCTTCAGCGCCTGAGAGAGAGCTTTCTCGTCCACCAGACCGCCTCGCGCCGTGTTCACCAGGAACGCTCCCTGACGCATCTAACACACACACACACACACACACACACACACACACTCAGATGGGTGTAATGATCCCGCTTCTTCAGAGGGAGGCAGTAGTAGCCTGCGGTATCACCGGTTACTGGTTAAAAATAATGATTTCTTAAAGGGATACTCCAGAACGATTGGAAGTCAATGGTGCCAAAGTTCCAAACGTTCTTCAAAATATCGTTCTTTGTGTTCAGCAGAAGAAAGAAACTCATACAGGTTTGCAACAACTTGAGGGCGAGTAAATGATGACAGAATTTTAATTTTGGGGTTGAGTTTCCCTTTAAAGAATCATCACTAGCCACTCGAGCTGGTTCACAGAATCAAACTGAATCGAACTTTAGTTCCGGGTTGATGATGTGAGATGAAGGCTGTGTCCGAAATCACCTCCTACACCCTTAAATAGTGCACTGTTTGAGAACTGATTGAGAACTTCTGCCGGCTGCAGAAGAGACTCACTCCCATAGACCCGCATGTTAAAATGCCCAACTTTACAGCAGAATAAAACATGTTTACAGTCTGGTGTTAAAAGTGGTTTTGGTCTATATCGCTAATGTTGCCCTTCATGACGACTGTGAAGGGGGGTTTTTTTACTCATCCGTTTAAATTATATTAAGCCTTAAAGTTCTGCATAAAGAAGGGCGTGGCCACTTGAGTGACAGGTGGATTGCCGCTGATGTCACTACTAGCCGTTTGTCTGCTGTGTGTTAGTGTCACGTCACCTCAGCTAATCCGCCTCGCTGCACATTGTCGTTTATCCGGGAGTGACGCGCGGCCAAGATGGCGACGGTCGGCTCCGCCCACTTTGGGCTTCAAAAATGCTCTTCAGAAACACTACGGGTGACGTCACACACACTACGCACATATTTTTTACAGTCTATGGGAGACGGCCATTTGAAGTGGTGTCCAAAACCATAGTGGACATTATCAAGTGCACTTATTCAATCCCAAAATGCACCGCGATGACGAGTGTTCAACCAATGTACGCTCAACGGCTAGAGAATTCCCATAATGCACTGACGGTCACAGTGAATGAATTTCCTGCGTTCGCCAGAAGATGGCGCCCTCAGCTGAATCATCCATCCGTCAGTTAGAAGCGATTCATTCAGTTCGGTTCTTTTTGATTCGTTCATTTTGATCCGGTTCAGTTTGATTCTGTGATCCAGCTTGAACGAACAATCCATTCAAGATTGGAACATCACTGTGACTGTCGTCCTGTTATTATACTGTACCTGTTTGATGGTGAAGTCATTGATGAGGTGATGGTTGTGTTCGTTCAGGTTGCAGTGCAGCGACACACAGTCGCTCTGGTAAAGCAGGTCCTGAAGTGTGTAAACCCGCTGGACGCCCAGCGATCGCTCCAGCCCGTCCTGCAGGTATGGGTCATAGAAGATCACGTTGAAGCCGAAGACTTTCGCCCTGACGGCGACGGCCTGCCCCGATCGACCTGCACAAACATCACACACAGCCTCCATTAATGGGGATTATACTGCTCCTTTTTATACAGACATGTGTGCATGTGTAATATATATATATATGATTAAAATTAAAATCATGTTATTTTACATTAGACATGTAAATTCATGTGAGAAATGTCAGTCAGTATTAATATTTTCTTATATTTCAAAAATACAGCAAAAACTGTCAAAATAAATGGCAAAACTACTGTAAAATTGCAGATTTTTTTAACAGTACACACACATATATTTTAAATATGTTTTATAATAATTTAAATATTATACATATAATTTATGTATAATATTTATTAATTTTAAATATAATAATATTTCAATATTATACATATAAAATATTTATATAACTTAAATATTGCCATTATAATAATAATAATTTAAATGTATATTTATCTCATTAAAACATACATTTATACATATATTTATTATTATAATTATACTCCTTTAAATACTATATACGTAGATAGAAAATGTGTCTGTGTGTGTGTGTGTGTGTGTGTTTGGCCTGTCTGTGCAATATGTTCATACAGTATTTGCAGAGACTTGCAGTACATTTTGATTAAAAAAATAATATAAAGAAATAATTGGTAATATAGTGTCTTGATTCGTAAATATGAATATCAGACAGATCAGAACTGCTTCTAAATTATTTTTATATTCATTAGTAGGGAAGATCTCAAAACGTCACCCCTCGTTACAATGATTTTGTGTATTAAAGACTGAAACTTTGAAGTGGACATGATCAGAAAGCATTAGCCGTCATTTCTCCGTCTCGATTAACTATAGACCCGATGTAGTCCGGCTATGAGTAACACACTCCTAGACAAAATAAATAAACGCGTGTTGAAATTTCGTGTAAACTTGAATTTGGTCACATGTCGTTTTTGCCCAAATAACTTGCGAGATGTATGATATTCCATCATGTAAGTAAAGCCAACAGTGATTACAAGGAGTTTGGTTTCATTTCTTTGACATTATCTAATTGATGACTCTATTCCTGGGCGATGGTTTAAGCCTGGTTCACACGGCAGGATAATTAGCCCGATTTTAGCCCCGATTTACCCCTTCCGACAATCTTAAGTATGCTCCGATTATCGTAAAATAATCTGATCAGATATTCCTGCCGTGTGTGGTGTGTTAAGAGTGCTCTCGTCTGCTCGGAAGGACGTCGGGACCGCTCCGATCTCAAATCTGGGATATCCAACATGTTGGATTTATTTGGCCCGATTTCTCCTCGTGTGTGTGGTGTCCCCCGGGGACAGACGAGCACGCAGCCTGTGGACTGTGGAAGCACCGGGAAACAAAATCAAAACAGCCGTCCATGCTCGCGTTGTCTCCACTTCTTTGACCATCGCCTTTTCTTTTGATAACGTTTTTTTTTTTCGATTAAAAACAAACTACAAACTATCGCCACTGCATCCTCTTCGTCCGCCATGATTGTTTACTCTGAAGTCACGTTTGATCTCGAGGGATTTTGCAAGATTTTCCGTCTGACCTGGGAATGCTCTGGAGTCAAATCGGTTCGTGTGTGATGTGTTGATTTTGCCGTGTGGCTGCGCACCACACACTGTACGACCAAAACTGTTAGACCCGTGATTTTTTTATCGCCGTGTGTGGAGTCTCTCAGGTTTGGAAAATCGGCCGACAATTTTAAAATCGTCCCGTGTGAACCAGGCTTTAGACGTCTGTTACGTGTTCACTGACAGCCCAAGCTTTGCCCTGTTTTAGCCCAGACGTCTGTGTTGTGTTTGACGGCTATTAGACGTCTTTTAAACGCCACATTGCTTGCTGGGCAGTTTGTGTGTGTGAGAATGTGTGTGTGTGTGTCTGACCGAAGCCGATGAGTCCCAGTGTCTCCCCGCGGATGCGAGCGGCTCCTGACGCCACTTCCCGGATCTGCTCGACGCTCTGAACACGCGTCCCCTCGCGCAGCGCCTGATAGAGCCACGTGTTCCTGCGGTACAGATTCAACACGTGACACAGAGCCGAGTCCGCGGTCTCCTCCACTGCTGCTGAGGGGATGTTACACACCGCGATACCTGCACACACACACACACACACACGCACGCACGCATGCACACACACACACACATGCACACACACACACACACACACACACACACGCACACACACAAAGACAAACACACACACGCACGCACACACAGATATACACAGAATTAACTTCAAAGCAACTTTTCACTTTACCCTGTAAAGCCGGACATTTGAAATAATGATAGTAATACTAATAGTCCAAAAAAAACAAGTTTACAAGTTTACTTAATTATGTGTGACTGTCTGTGTGTGTCATAGATATAAACACTAGATGTCGCCTGGCTACGGCAGTTCATTGGAACCAATGCGCAGAGCCGGATTAACGCAAAGGCAAACTAGGCACGTGCCTAGGGCCCGATTGGCGGGATGGGGCCCAGACAGAGGGACACAAATAAAAAAATGTACAAATGTCCTATCTCGTTCAGGCGGCGATAATACACTCGCGTTACGGAGTCGGGATAGACGGAATTGTCATTTGCATGCATGGGCCAGCATTGCATCATGAGTAACTACAGTTAACCATTTGCACGTCTTAAGTCTTACCAGTTTAAACATTCACGCGATCTTGAACTATTCGGTAGGCAACTTGCGCGCTGTCTGAGATGTTTTTTTCTGCACACATACTCAAAGCTCGCAGGTAACAACAGTTATTTTTCGTGGATTATATCGCTTTAACAGTCAAAAACATGCGAAAATTATGTCAATTTCGGTCTTGGTGAGTATCCTCTAAACACAGTCGGTTATGTCTTCAATAAGCATACATCGCACGTGACCGTATAATGTTAGTGGCTACAGGATCTGTGCACGAGCTCTTAAAGTGACAGCAGCCGTGGTCTGTCATTAATTTGGTTGTCAAAACTTGTCAAAACAACAAAAAATAGCTTTCATTTTAAGGAATCAGGATTAATATCCTATGTATTTAATTTAGTTCTCAGGACTAAAACACTACCCAGTGTTATTTTGCATTTGATTAGGCCTACTTTATTCAGTCTCTGTAGTACTATTTCTGAATACTGATGTCAGACCTAAGCAAAAACTTTTCTCTTTATAGGTATCTTTATTCTATTGTACTTTTGTGCTACTTTTTTAAATTTAATTCAAAGATTGAAATCAAGCTTCCTTGTGTTGCGTAAATTCTTAAGAACAAAATTACCCCATTGTAAAAATGCAATGAGTGAGCATACATTTTAGGAGATAAATGTAATAAAAAAAATATCTAAACTCCCCCCTCAAATTAAAGAATCACCTAAGGGGGGATTTCCCCTTCATTTTCCAAAACAAAATGCAGGCCCTGCTGACAAACAGTTTATGACATCCTTCCAGAACTTCTGTATATCAGAACATTCCCATAGACAGTGAATTAGAGTTCCTTTATAATTTTGGCATTTTGTACATATATCAGGAATATTGCTAGACATATGATTGAGTTTTTCAGGTGTTATATAAACCCTTGTCAACCATTTATACTGTAATAATTTAAGCTGCGTGTTTATGATTTGTTTTTGCGCCTTTAAACATGCTTCAGTCCATTCAAATTCCTCTATTTCTTCTTGAATGTCTTTCCTCCATGTGTTTAATTTGTCTACAGCAGACTCTTTAGAGTTAGACATTATTAAATTATAATATTTTGACAATTGGCCCTTTTCACCTCTTTTTCCAATTATTTCCTCTATTAATGACAGTTTGGGAATGTACATAATATCTGTAGACCTGGAAGACATAAAACTTTTAAGCTGTGAATATTTAAAAAAAAAAATGTTTTGAGGGAATCTGGTGTTTATCACACAATTCTTGAAATGTATTCCATCCATATACAAGTCTTTAATAGTCTGAATACCTTTAGTTTTCCATAGTTAGTCCTCCATCCTTATATTTATTATTATTTATTGTTAGACAGTTTCTAAATGGTCTTGATGAATGTGAAGGGGTCATGTTTGCCTTCTTGTTCTTAATTACAACATTTATAAATGTTGTAAGCTATTGCATTTTGCAGAAAATCTTAATTGAATGTGTTGATTAAATGTAAACAGTATTTGCTCTGTTTACATAGTTTACTGACACTTATTGGTTATTTACTGGTACTACTGCCTTAACAATGACACTCCCAATGGATGAGATGAGGATAATTTAATAGCATTTAATAGAGCCGTGTAATGATGTATAAATAATGAATATCAAAAAATAGTCTGATAGACTGTTTAATATACAACACATGACTTATTTTGGCATACAAACAACCAATTTGCAACCAAAGACTAGGCTATGTAAAATGTGAATTAACTTGTATTAGTAACTTTGGTAAGTTTCAGATTTCAATTCATAAATAACATAGGTGGAGGGGGGCCCAAAAAATGCAGCCTGCCTAGTGTAGTCCATTTATTTAATCCGGCTCTGCCAATGCGTCAATAGAGCCGCCATCTTGAAACAGGGGAACCCCTCATCAGCGTCAATGTAGGAAATGCTCTAACGGAAATAAAATCACCATAAATCGTCGTGAATGCGATTTTCTGGTTGTTTTGGTTCGTTCAAACGGTCAGACATGTATTTATGATTGAGTCCAGAGAAATTTAAAAAAATGTACAAAATTTCACAATCTTGTAAAATGTAATCCCTTGATGTCTGTTTTGTAGATTTCGTTCGTGTGAACATCCATACGCAGCACAAAAGTCCAGCATCATCCATGAAATCAGCGTTACCTAGCTACTTCCTATGACAAGACCCCTGTTCCAAGATGGCGGCGGTTTTGACGCATGTTTAGAACCCCAAGGCGACATCTAGTGTTTATATCTATGTGTGTGTGTGAGTGCGTGTGTGTGGTGTGTGTGTGTGTGTGTGTGTGTGTGAGTAAGTGCGTGCGTGCGTGAGTGCGTGTGTGTGTGAGTGAGTGAGTGAGTGAGTCCGTGCGTGCGTGCGAGCGAGCGTGTGTGTGTGCGCGCGTGTGTGAGTGCATGTGTGCGTGCGTGTGTGTGTGTGTGTTCAGTACCCATCTCTCCGGCTGCTTTAATGTCGATGTTGTCGTATCCGCTGCCGATGCGGATGATGATTCTGAGGGCTTTAAACTTCTCCAGATCTTCTCGTGTCAGTGTGATGCTGTGATACATCAGAGCGCCGATAGCCTCGTTCAACACCTGAAACACACACACAAACACACACACAGCCATGCAGAGGTCAAACCTCAGAGTCGAGAAGTCACTTACGAGTTAATCTGAGCTCATTAACTGTGTGTGGTCGGATGGTCACATGCACACTATCCCATGATGCCTCAGATAACTCACATTCATCATTTGAATTTTGTGCGAAACATCTCAAATGTACACTGATGATATCCCACAATGCCGTGCGTGAGAGTCTGTGTGAATGCTGCTTTTTTCAAACTGAGTCTTGGGTAAGTTTGAGCAAGCGACTCGTGTGTGTGACAGTGAGTGTGTGTGATTGTGTGTGTGTGTGAGAGTGAGTGTGTGGGTATGTGTGTGTGTGTGTGTGTGTGTGTGTGTGCACCTTCTCGTGGATCTCCTGTGTGGTCTGCGCGTCACAGAAGGCTACAGTGGCCAGGTCTTTGAGGATCGGCATCTCCACCGTACAGTCGCGGCCGTCCAGCAGCGCCACGAGAGGCCGGGGATGATTCGGGCCGTTCACCATCTGAGGCCGGATACCTGCACACACACACACACACACACACACTCCATCACACACGTGTATTCATCACTGCTGAATATATCATTAAATAATAATAGAACTTTTAATATGAAGCATTCAAAGTTTTATAAATCTCACGGATGAAAGTGTTTCACTTTGCAAAAGCAAAAAAGTTTGAGAAATTGCACGCACACATATACACACACACACACAAGCACACACACACACACGCATACACATGTAACGCACACACACTCTCACGAACATGTATGCACACACACACACACACACACACACACAAACACAAAGACACACAAGCACACACACACGCAAGCACATGTAACGCACACACACTCTCACGCACACGTATACACACACACACACACACACACAGACACACACAGACACACACACACAAACATGCATGCATTTGTAACGCGCACACACACATGCATGCACCGCACACACTCTCACTCACAAGCATCTTCTAAAAGTACATAACAAGATTTCAGAGCATCTGATTCCCCTCGCTGACATCATACAGGAAGTTCAGCTTAAGACGGAAGAGAACGAGCCAATCAGAGGCAGAGTTCAAAACAGCCTATAAACTATACTATACTATACCGCACTATACTGTATTATACCGCACTATACTGTACTATACTGTACTGTACTGTATTATACTGTACTATACTGTACTATACTGTACTGTACTGTATTATACTGTATTACACTGTACTATACTGTATTATACTGTACTATACTGTACTGTACTATACTGTACTATACTGTACTATACTGTACTATACTGTACTGTATTATACTGTACTATACTGTACTATACTGTACTATACTGTACTATACTGTATTATACTGTACTATACTGTATTATACTGTACTATACTGTACTGTACTGTACTATACTGTACTATACTGTACTGTACTATACTGTACTATACTGTATTATACTGTACTATACTGTACTATACTGTATTATACTGTATTATACTGTACTATACTGTATTATACTGTACTATACTGTATTATACTGTACTATACTGTACTATACTGTACTATACTGTACTATACTGTACTGTACTATACTGTACTATACTGTACTATACTGTACTGTACTATACTGTACTATACTGTACTATACTGTACTATACTGTACTATACTGTACTATACTGTACTGTACTATACTGTACTATACTGTACTATACTGTACTGTACTATACTGTACTATACTGTATTATACTGTACTATACTATACTGTACTATACTGTACTATACTGTATTATACCGCACTATACTGTATTATACTGTATTATTCTGTACTATACTGTACTATACTGTATTATACCGCACTATACTGTACTATACTGTGCTATACTGTATTATACCGCACTATACTGTGCTTTACTGTACTATACTGTACTATACTACACTTTACTATACTGTATTATGCTGTACTATACTGTATTATACTGTACTATACTGTACTATACTGTATTATACTGTACTATACTGTACTATACTGTATTATACCGCACTATACTGTACTATACTGTGCTATACTGTATTATACCGCACTATACTGTACTATACTGTATTATACTGTACTATACTGTACTATACTGTATTATACCGCACTATACTGTACTATACTGTGCTATACTGTATTATACCGCACTATACTGTGCTTTACTGTACTATACTGTACTATACTACACTTTACTATACTGTATTATGCTGTGCTATACTGTATTATGCTGTATTATACAGTACTATACTGTATTATACTGTACTGTACTATACTGTATTATACTGTACTATACTATATTATACCGCACTATACTGTACTTTACTGTACTATACTGTACTATACTATACTGTACTATACTGTATTATACCGCACTATACTGTATTATACTGTATTATACCGCACTATACTGTATTATACTGTATTATACTGTACTATACTGTATTATACCGCATTATACCGCACTATACTGTATTATACTGTACTATACTGTATTATACTGTACTATACTGTATTATACTGTACTATACTATACTGTACTATACTGTATTATACCGCACTATACTGTATTATAGGGCAGATGGGTGACCGTGAGAGATCGTTCTAGTCGTGGATCAAAGAACCACTCTTCCGTTCCGATTCCCATAACAAACCGATTTGCCCCACTCAGTGAAACACCCACTGAGAATTCTGTTGATTGTGCCCTGGTAATTGGTGATTCGATCACACGGAACGTGAAAATAGAGACACCAGCCACCATAGTCACATGTTTGCCGGGAGCCAGAGCGCCTGACATCAAAGCAAATTTAAAAGTGCTGGCTAATGCTAATCGTAAATTCTCTAAGATCATTATTCATGTCGGCACTAATGATGTTCGACTCCGCCAGTCGGAGATCACCAAAATTAATATTAAAGAGGTGTGTGAACTCGCAAGTACGATGTCAGGCACTGTAATTTACTCTGGCCCCCTTCCTGTACGCAGGAGTGATGAGATAGTTAGCCGATTGGCCTCACTGAACGGTTGGCTGTCGAAGTGGTGTCCGCAGAATAATATAAAATTCATAGACAATTGGAAAAGTTTTTGGGGCAAGCCTGATCTGTTGAAAAGAGATGGTATCCATCCCTCCTGGGCTGGTGCTGCTCTTCTCTCTAGTAATTTGGCTCATAGTCTTAGAGATAAAACATGACAATCTGGGGCTCAGGTCAGGAAGCAGACAGACTGGCTAAACCGACCGTCTGCTAGCGGCCTCACGTCACCAAGGTCAGATAAATCCCATCACATAGAGTCTCTTTCACCTAGATGTCATCATATAGAGACTGTGTCTGTTCCCCGAATTTGGAACTCCAAAAAACGTCAGGTTAAAAATTTAATTGATGTTCAACAAATAAAAAACAGATATAATACAGATGAGCAAATGATAAAGCTTGGGTTGCTGAATATTCGATCCCTTACTTCAAAATCTCTCATAGTTAATGATATGATTTCAGATTATAATCTTGATATGCTGTGTTTGACAGAAACCTGGCTAAAACCAAACGATTACATTATTTTAAATGAGTCAACCCCACAAGATTACAGTTATAAACATGAACCTCGTCTGAAAGGCAAAGGGGGAGGTGTTGCTGTAATTTATAGTAATATTTTCAAAACCACTAAGAAATCTAGCTTTAAATATACTTCTTTTGAAGTATTGGTGCTTAATGTAAAAATCTATAGTGTAAACGATAAATCACATTTGAGAATTATGCTGGCTACTGTATACAGGCCACCAGGGCACCATAAAGATTTTATCAAAGAATTTGCGGACTTCCTATCAGAATTAGTATTGGCTGCAGATAAAGTACTAATTGTTGGTGATTTTAATATACATGTAGATAATGAAAAAGATGCATTTGGATTGGCATTTAAAGACATTGTAAACTCAATTGGAGTTAGACAACACGTGTCAGGACCTACTCATCGTCGTAATCATACTCTAGATCTAATATTATCACATGGAATAGATGTTGATGCCGTTGAAATTCTGCAGCAGAGCGATGACATCTCAGATCATTATCTAGTCTCATGTAAATTACATTTAGCCAAGGCTGCAAAGCCGACTCCGTGTTATAAATACGTTAGACCTATAACTTCTGCCACTAAAGATTGCTTTATCAATAATCTTCCTAATCAGTTTCATCATCTCAGCATCCCGGATAGCTTAGAAGAACTTGATATTGCAACAGAAACGTTTAACTCTCTCTTTTCCAGCACTTTAGACGCAGTTGCTCCGTTGCGCTTAAAGAAGATTAAAGAAAATAGCCCAACGCCGTGGTACAGCGAGCACACCCGGGCCCTTAAGAGAGCAGCCAGAAAAATGGAGCGCAACTGGAAGAAAACTAAACTAGAGGTATTTCGGATTTCATGGAAAGAGAGCTCGATTGCTTACAGAGAGGCTTTAAAAGCTGCTAGATCTGCTTATTTTTCAAACCTATTAGAAGAAAATAAACATAATCCAAGGTATTTATTTGAAACAGTGGCTAAACTAACGAAAAAGAAAGCTTCAAGCTCAGAAGTGTCCAAGCAACACAGCAGTGATGACTTTATGAACTTCTTCACTTATAAGATTGATAATATCAGGGACAAAATTATAACTATGCAACCGTCTACCACAGTATCGCATCAGGAAGTGCATTGTAGTCTCCCTGAGGAAAAATTTGATTCATTTGTTGCTATAGGAGAGGAAGAATTCTGCAAACTCGTTAATTCATCTAAATCGACAACTTGTATGTTAGATCCTATACCGACTAAGCTACTGAAAGAGATGTTTCCAGAGGTCATATATCCTCTTCTTAATATCATTAATTCATCTTTGTCTCTAGGATACGTACCAAAAACCTTTAAACTGGCTATGATAAAACCGCTTGTTAAAAAAACACAACTTGATCCTACAGAATTAGTCAATTACAGGCCGATCTCGAATCTGCCTTTTCTGTCAAAGATATTAGAAAAAGCAGTATCTTCACAACTGTGTTCCTTTCTAGAAAGAAATGATATCTGCGAGGATTTTCAGTCCGGATTTAGACCGTACCATAGCACTGAGACCGCTCTCATTAGAGTCACAAATGATTTGCTCTTATCATCCGATCGTGGTTGTATCTCTCTATTAGTGTTACTCGATCTTAGTGCTGCATTTGACACAATTGACCACAACATTCTTTTAAATAGACTAGAAAACTATGTGGGCATTAGTGGAATTGCACTAGCATGGTTTAAATCATACTTATCTGACCGTTATCAGTTTGTAGCAGTAAATGAAGAGATGTCTTATCGATCACAAGTTCAGTATGGCGTACCACAAGGCTCAGTACTAGGACCGCTGCTGTTCACTCTGTACATGCTACCATTAGGAGATATCATTAGGAAACATGGAGTTAGCTTTCACTGTTATGCCGATGATACTCAGCTGTATATTTCTTCAAAACCCAACGAAACTTACCAATTCACAAAATTAACGGAATGCATAGCTGATATAAAAAATTGGATGACTAGTAATTTCCTACTACTAAATTCTGAAAAGACAGAGATTCTAATTATTGGACAAAAAACTTCCACACGTAATAACCCAGAATACTGTCTAACACTTGATGGCTGCTCTGTCAAGTCTTCGTCGTCGGTTAGGAACCTGGGTGTGCTCTTTGATACCAACCTTTCTTTTGAAAGCCACGTGTCTAGTATCTGTAAAACTGCATTTTTCCATCTTAAAAATATATCTAAAATACGCCATATGCTCTCATTGGGAAATGCGGAACAATTAGTCCATGCGTTCATGACCTCAAGGCTAGATTATTGTAATGCTCTACTGGGTGGTTGCCCTGCACGCTTAATAAATAAACTACAGCTAGTTCAAAACGCCGCAGCTCGAGTTCTTACCAGAACCAGGAAATATGACCATATTAGCCCGGTTCTGTCAACACTGCATTGGCTCCCTATTAAACATCGTATAAATTTTAAAATATTGTTGATTACCTACAAAGCACTAAATGGTTTAGCTCCGCAGTACTTGAGCGAGCTCTTAACGTATTATAGTCCTTCACGTCCATTGCGATCTCAAAATTCCGGTCAGTTGATAATACCTAGAATATCTAAATCGACTGCAGGCGGTAGATCCTTTTCCTATTTAGCACCAAAACTTTGGAACAGTCTTCCTACCATTGTCCGGGAAGCAGACACACTCTGTCAGTTCAAAGCTAGACTAAAAACACATCTCTTTGACCTAGCATACACATAACGCACTATAGACTTCTATAAATTCAATGTTAGGCTGCATAGATTAGGTCAGCCGGAACTGGGAACACTTCCGTTAAATCTTGATGTACTCGCTACATCATAAGAAGAATGGCATCTACGCTAATATTAGTGTCTTTGTTTATCCCGAGGTTTTCCCGCAGCCTGCCGGATCCAGGCCGTGTCCAGATCTGACGAAGGAGATCCGCCTGGACCCGATGACAATGCAGTGCTGAAGTATCCACTATCCTCTCCCTATGGAGGATCCCTTTCCCACTCTACAGATAAAGCGTTGTGAATTCCGGCTCGCGTACCCCGAAGTGATAAAATAAAACAAAATTCTGTATCAAAATTTATAGGCAAGAAAAGTAGTTTGTTTAGGCTGGGTTGTATGAATTATAAACCTGCGCACATATTTTAAAAAGCACATAACTATAGAATCAATTCTGAATGAGCATGTGAACGCCGTCAGCGTTAATCACAGGTTCGCGTTTAAAAGTCTGATCATTTCGACGGAGGTGAATCAATCAAAGTTAACTTTAGCTGGAAATAACATTATTCAAGAACCGCTATAATGCCAAAACAATCTGTTACCTTAAATTATATGTTTATCTCTGTAAAGCTGCTTTGAAACAATCCATTGTTAAAAGCGCTATATAAATGAAGATGACTTCTGACTTCTGACTTCTATTATACTGTATTATACCGCACTATACTGTATTATACTGTATTATACTGTACTATACTGTATTATACCGCATTATACCGCACTATACTGTATTATACTGTACTATACTGTATTATACCGCACTATACTGTATTATACTGTACTATACTGTATTATACCGCACTATATTGTATTATACTGTACTATACTGTACTATACTGTATTATACTGTATTATACTGTACTATTAGGGGTGTAACGATACCCTAATGTCACGATTCGATACATATCACGATACTGAACTCACGATACGATATTATTGCGATACTCCAAGACATATGGTAAAAGATTAACAAAAAATGTACCGTTGATTAAAATGCTAAATTTGATATTACATTGTGGGTTTAAATGAATAGGCTTGGACTTGGTGCTTGTAACCTAAGGACAATGGTGACACCAGAATAAAAATATTCATGATTCTGAAGCTGAAAATACAGAATAATATTAGACGAATATACTTGCACTCTGTCACTGACTAGATATATTTAAAATAAATGTCAGGTAACATAAGACATTTGGCATTATCAGGACCCACAAATATTCCCCCATTGCATTATTATACATTATAATCAACATTATATATAGTAGTCAAATGTAGTACTGACACTAAAACTCTGAAAACTTGAATTTTTTCTCACACAGTAATTTTTATTCTGGGGGAACTATCCACGATACGTATTGTCACTATCCACGATACGTATTGTTGCATTTTTGTATTGCGATATATTGTGGCACGATATATTGTTACACCCCTATGTACTATACTGTATTATACCGCACTATACTGTATTATACTGTACTATACTGTATTATACCGCACTATACTGTATTATACTGTATTATACTGTATTATACTGTACTATACTGTATTATACTGTACTATACTGTATTATTCCGTATTATACTATATTATACTGTACTATACTGTATTATACTGTATTATACTGTACTATACTGTATTATACCGCACTATACTGTATTATACTGTACTATACTGTACTATACTGTACTATACTGTATTATACTGTACTATACTGTACTATACTGTATTATACTGTATTATACTGTACTATACTGTATTATACCGCACTATACTGTATTATACTGCACTATACTGTACTATACTGTACTATACTGTATTATACTGTATTATACTGTACTATACTGTACTATACTGTATTATACTGTACTATACTGTACTATACTGTATTATACTGTACTATACTGTACTATACTGCACTATACTGTATTATACTGTACTATACTGTACTATACTGCACTATACTGTACTATACTGTACTATACTGCACTATACTGTACTATACTGTATTATACCGCATTTTCCATTATTATACTGTACTATACCGCACTATACTGTACTATAGTGTATTATACTGTACTATACCGCACTATACTGTATTATACTGTATTTTACTGTACTGTACTATTCCTGCAACACATGGGTAGAGAACAACACACTGTTTGTGTGTGTTCTTCAGCTAAACTGTTACTAACAAATGTTTCTGTCACTCTGGGGGGAAAATCTCTCAGAAACATAAATGTGATTGTTAATAAAAAAACAGTGACTGATTTTTCAGCAGCTTGTAAACCACAACAATACAAACTTTGATTTGAAACAAGAATGATTACAGTATCAAATGTACAGTGTGAATGAAACATGGATCGACTTTTACACAGTTTTTGCCCTCACATAATGACTTTCTCATGGTCCTACATGCATTCTCTTGACAAAAACATCATTAAATGTGACGTCACTTGCTAGCAGACGCATACGCGCATCAAGACAATTCATCAGATTATACTTATTTTGATTCAAAACCTAATGTTTCGACTGTCAGGGAAATACAGTGAATACACACTACTGAACTGATGACCGGCATCTCAAGAGACTGAATAGATTGTGCATCTTTAATACATTACAAATGTCAATAATTCTCATTTTTCTGGCGTTGATGTGCTGTCATTGGAACTACTGTAAAACGGGGATTTTGTTCCATTGCAAGCTGTCATTTTTAAATACAAATGATAAATAATAACTGCAGTGAATGTAAAACAAAACAACAGCAAAGAATCTCAGGGTTGTCTGTGATCACCTCAACTAAAGGGGTCTAAAATGTGTTTAAATATAAAATAATTATAATAATATTAATAACAATAATATGCGCCTTTCAAGAACCCTTTCATTTTAAGGACACTTTAAATAATATTAGCATATGACACACATAACAGAGATATACAAGCAAGTAACATGAAAAGGAAGGCAATCAGACAGTTATAAATAAATAAATGATAAATAAGCACAAGTAGCTTGTGTCTGTACATAAACACAGTTACTGTAAGTCATTCACGAGAGGACGTCTTTTCTGAGCAGTTCTGCTTCCAAAGTAAGATTGGTTGGAGATAAATCAGATATATACACATAACATGATAATATAATATATCATAATTTTCATCATGAAGGTTCTATACACATCATTTATCTACTGATGAAATAAATACATTTTTTACTTCCGGGACCCACAAAACTTTACATGTCCGATGTCATCAACCCTCTGGGCCTCTAAAAATTGTACGTACTGAATTTATTTATTTTTTTGCTTCATCGGAATTGGATGACAGTCCCATCCATCAAATCATGGACATGATTTTGATATTTTAAAGGTTAAAAAAAGTAACACCTGGTACCTTTACAGTCAAAAATGACCAACATGAAAAAATACGAAACTCAGAGAATACATGTGAAACTCGAAAATGAGCCTATTTCAGTAATTCAACTTAAAAGGTGAAACTAATATATTATATAGACTCATTACATGCAAAGTGAGATATTTCAAGCCGTTATTTGTTATAATTGTGATGATTATGGCTTACAGATATGAAAACCTTTTCACAATATTCTAATTTTGAATTTGGGGTTTTCATAAGCTGTAATCCATAATCATCACAATTATAACAAATAACGGCTTGAAATATCTCACTTTGCATGTAATGAGTCTATATAATATATTAGTTTCACCTTTTAAGTTGAATTACTGAAATAAATGAACTTTTGCACCATGTTCTAATTTTTCCAAGTTTCCCCTGTATATGTATAAAACATAAAAATAAATAAAAAGCAGCAATGAAGGGGTTAATCTCTAAACATTTTGAGTGCAAAACACTCAAAACAGGAAATTAACTGGTAAAACTGCAACAGAGCAAATTTTGAGAAAATGCAAAATAAAATCAATAAATGATAAAAATACAAAAGAGTCTGTAAAAATGTTTGTATAAGTGATTTGAATTATCGCTATTTATTCCTTATTTTTTTATATTTTTTATTTTATTTTATATTTGATTGTAATCATTATGCAAAACATGATACTTATCTAAAGAAAAATATCTAAACCATGACATAAAGTAGTCTTCTAGAATGTCTAAATGTATATCTATTCTAAACGCAAAACTTGATAAAAGTAAGTAATTACGTACGTCTAAATCAACTAGGGAACCAAAAAGCCTCTCCATAAACACTATTCTCCCGTCAAAAAATAGATTTTAAAGGCCTTCACTCTTTTTTAATCTGAAAAATTGCAATTGTTGAAAAATAAATAAAAAAATGATATTAATTTCAATGGAAAAAATTGCTATAAATACTGCAAAAAAATCTTAAAATCGAAATTCTAAATAATAATAAAAAAATATTATTGAACAAAAATATTACATTGATTGATTTGATGAAAAGAAAAGTTACATTTCAAGACTTTGGTACATTTTTGACCACGAAGGTGTGATTTATAGTAGAAGTATGAAGTCATTTCAGCTCAAGTTCATACAGAATCACGTGAAATATCAATGATTTACTAAACACAAACACACACACACACACACACTGACGTCTTCATCCTGCAGTCTTCATTTTCAACACTTCAACTTGTGCATTTCAGCATTTCAAACCCAACAAACCTCTGCCTTATTGTAAAGTGTGTTTGTTTGTGCGTCTTTAATCACAATAAACAACACTTGATTTAATACTTTGTCTCATTTATGCGTAATATTTTGGGGTCACTGTATAAGAGAAAAGAGACACTATGGAAGCGTGTTTCCGTCAGGGAATAATGATAACTTTATATATCGCACAGTTCTGAATGAAAAAAAGCCCAAATGTGAGATAAAAAGTCGGAATTCCCTTTTTATTGTTTTATTCTGTGGTGGAAACACTTCTGTGAGAATAAAACGGATGGATTGATAGATGCAAAAAAACAAACAAACTGAAAACAAAGAGTGTGACACACGGTGTGTGTGCGGATATTCAATATCCAGGAGCCGTTCCATTTACAATCCATGAATTATTCACACTGACCTCCATCCAGAGACAGAGACGCGCGCTTCATGACCAAACGCAACACTGACGCGACACGAACTACACACACACTGCAGCGGTGCTGAAATCATCATTAAATGCTATAAAATGTGTGTTTAAAACGATTGTCTTTCACAAACAAATAATGATCTGTCATAGAGTATTGAGGAATCCTGTGTGATCTAAATTTAGGATTACATAACCACACACACACACACACACACATAAACGGACTCATCCTGCTGCACGCATAAGCTAATTAACTCTTCACTACCCATAATGCACTGCGGCCACAGGTGTT
>CM060602.1:41790671-41793171 GCA_030578255.1 Tiaroga cobitis | reverse complement strand
ATTAGAGTATTAGTGGAGTATTGGTAGACCTGGTTAGAATAAGTTGACATGTTGCAAAGATGCTTATAGTCAGTATAATGTCTGATGGGGAGCATCACAATAAAGAGTTAGCAGATATTAAACACTAATACTCTAATGAGAGTTAGCTGACATGTAGTTGCACAAGTTACTTCATTTTCATTTCATTTGTGCATTTGGCAGATGCTTTTATCCACAGCGACTTGCATTGCATTTCAAGATACCACATTTACATTCTTAACAGTTCTTGCTTTCCCTGTAGCACTTGTTACCACAATCTCTAATCTCCTGTTATCACTGTAAAGCTGCTTTGAAGCGATCTGTGTTGTTGAAAGCGCTGTATAAATGAAGGAGACTCGACCTGACAAAGAATAACCAACACCTGAACATCCACAAGCACAAACGCATGAAGGTAAAGCTAGCAAGGAGAACACCATTACTTGTGTCGGGAGACGCCATGGTGGACACGATGACGGGCGGTTCCGGTCCGGCGGGTCAGTTTGTTATTGGGATTAACGGATTGATGCTGGTGGGAAGAAGACGCCGGGAGAGCGTTATTGTCCACCGGAGCGACTCCTTTCCGCATTAACTGGGGACTGTGGTGAGGACTGAGAGCCGGAGAGAGAGGGAGATTCGGAGGGCGTTTCATCAGCTCCATGGGAGAGTACGGGCTTGAGAAGGTTTTGGGAGCCATTCCCGGGGCGCTCGGATTCTGCTGTTGAGCGGGAAGAGCCGACATGGCCAGACCGGTGTGAGCGTTAAACATGGATAGCGGTCGGGATTGAGGATGAGAAGTGGTGAATCCACCCGGATTGATCGGGAGACCTCCCATTGTCCGACCGGTTTGATAGGTCGAGGTTTCCAGGAGATGTTGGGATGGAGCGCTGCTCGGTCGGCGTCCTAAAAACTCTCCCATTCTGGGAGAAACGGATTGCATTGCGCTGGGAGGTTGTTGGATGAGATGGGAGTCCATGTTGAGCGCTTGAGGTTGCATGTAAAGATCACTCCGATGGCTGAAGCTGTTGGATCGTCCTCGGATGGATGTCGTTCCGGTCGCGCCCGACTTACAATTGATCACTAAGCGAGACAACACACGTGCTTGTCCCAGATTAGGAGCGACGGAGCGGATATCGTGATCTTCCATCATTGTGAGCATTGAGCTCGAGTCAAATCCATGTTGGAGGAGAAGAGTTATAGTGCTTTCTGACAGACCCTCGGAACGGAGGAGAGAGAGAAATCCCGGATCCACGTTTCGCTTCGGATCGGATCCTGGCGGATGATGCCCGGTTGAAAGCGGAATCGGGGCGGCCGGCAACATCGAGGATCCCGGATCGTACGCAGGATCGTAAGGCATTCTTTGGGAAGCGACAGAACCGTACACCTGTGTTCCCCGGGGAAGATTCCCATCCATGGGATCCACAACTATACAAGTGGACGACTCCACGGGGAAACCGTTCACCTCTCCGTAAACGTGCTCTGACGGATACCTGGAGTCGATGCTGAAGCAAGCGGGAGAAGCGGCTCTGCTGCGGATACGCTGAGTGTCTGGGATCATCTTGATGGAGAGAGAATCCCTGTACAAGCGGCTGATCTCATGAGCCGAGGGAGGAGGAGGAGGAGGAGGAGGAGGACCGGGAATAGGACCGGGAGTATTCGCTCGAGCTTGTCCTTGATCCCAAGCGCTCCTGACCCCTCCTGCCAGGCCATAATGCGAGCCTGATCTGCTCAACATGTGTTGGTTTCCCTTGTAAAAGCCTTGCAGATCTTCAGGAGGCTGTGCTGATAGTGCGATATCAAACGGGTAATAATCCGGTGGAGGAACGGTTCCTCGGACAGCCATGAAGACACACACACACACACCGTTCGGTTTTAGTGGAAGCGAGCCATTAAGAGAAAGAGTAACTGTGGAGTTCTAATCGTACGGCTCCGACTGAAAGCCAAATACAAGTGAGGAACGGGGAAAGACGAGAGGATGGTTGTGAGACGGGGAGAAAAGCAGGAGTTTGGTTTCACTCCTCATGTTTCCCTGCAAAGGTGTGCGAGGGAAGGTAACGTTTCACCCGAGCACGAGCCTTTCTTTTCGGCCCCGCTCGAGGTCATGCTATCATGTGACCGCGGGTAATCGCTGAATTATTCAGCTCTGGAAACATAAGCAAGTCAGACAGAAGAAGAATAGGACAACATGAGAGCTCAGTAACACACACTTACCGAACCAAACACACTTCACATCTACACATCTGATCATGATCATTTCAATGGAGGTGAATCAATCAAAGTAAACTTTAGCTGGAAGTAACATTATTCAAGAACCGCTATAACGCCAAAACAATCTGTTACCTTAAATTATATGTTTATCTCTGTAAAGCTGCTTTGAAACAATCCATTGTTAAAAGCGCTATATAAATGAAGATGACTTGACTTGACACAAAAGACGGAATCGGGATGCTCACAGCCTTGTGGAAAGAAATACATATATATATAT
>CM060602.1:41778171-41783171 GCA_030578255.1 Tiaroga cobitis | reverse complement strand
AACGCCTCGCACACACTGAACGCCTCGCACACACTGAACGCCTCGCACACACTGAACGCCTCACACACACTGAACGCCTCACACACACTGAACGCCTCACACACACTGAACGCCTCACACACACTGAACGCCTCGCACACACTGAACGCCTCGCACACACTGAACGCCTCACACACACTGAACGCCTCACACACACTGAACGCCTCGCACACACTGAACGCCTCGCACACACTGAACGCCTCACACACACTGAACGCCTCACGCACACTGAACGCCTCACGCACACTGAACGCCTCGCACACACTGAACGCCTCGCACACACTGAACGCCTCGCACACACTGAACGCCTCACACACACTGAACGCCTCACACACACTGAACGCCTCACGCACACTGAACGCCTCGCACACACTGAACGCCTCGCACACACTGAACGCCTCGCACACACTGAACGCCTCGCACACACTGAACGCCTCACACACACTGAACGCCTCACACACACTGAACGCCTCACACACACTGAACGCCTCGCACACACTGAACGCCTCGCACACACTGAACGCCTCGCACACACTGAACGCCTCACGCACACTGAACGCCTCGCACACACTGAACGCCTCACACACACTGAACGCCTCGCACACACTGAACGCCTCACGCACACTGAACGCCTCGCACACACTGAACGCCTCACACACACTGAACGCCTCGCACACACTGAACGCCTCACACACACTGAACGCCTCACACACACTGAACGCCTCACACACACTGAACGCCTCGCGCACACTGAACGCCTCGCACACACTGAACGCCTCGCACACACTGAACGCCTCACACACACTGAACGCCTCACGCACACTGAACGCCTCACACACACTGAACGCCTCGCACACACTGAACGCCTCGCACACACTGAACGCCTCACACACACTGAACGCCTCACACACACTGAACGCCTCACACACACTGAACGCCTCGCACACACTGAACGCCTCGCACACACTGAACGCCTCGCACACACTGAACGCCTCACACACACTGAACGCCTCGCACACACTGAACGCCTCACACACACTGAACGCCTCACACACACTGAACGCCTCGCACACACTGAACGCCTCGCACACACTGAACGCCTCGCACACACTGAACGCCTCGCACACACTGAACGCCTCACACACACTGAACGCCTCACACACACTGAACGCCTCGCACACACTGAACGCCTCGCACACACTGAACGCCTCACACACACTGAACGCCTCACACACACTGAACGCCTCGCACACACTGAACGCCTCACACACACTGAACGCCTCACACACACTGAACGCCTCACACACACTGAACGCCTCACACACACTGAACGCCTCGCACACACTGAACGCCTCGCACACACTGAACGCCTCGCACACACTGAACGCCTCGCACACACTGAACGCCTCACACACACTGAACGCCTCACACACACTGAACGCCTCACACACACTGAACGCCTCACACACACTGAACGCCTCGCACACACTGAACGCCTCGCACACACTGAACGCCTCGCACACACTGAACGCCTCGCACACACTGAACGCCTCGCACACACTGAACGCCTCACACACACTGAACGCCTCACACACACTGAACGCCTCACACACACTGAACGCCTCGCGCACACTGAACGCCTCGCGCACACTGAACGCCTCGCACACACTGAACGCCTCGCACACACTGAACGCCTCGCACACACTGAACGCCTCGCACACACTGAACGCCTCGCACACACTGAACGCCTCGCGCACACTGAACGCCTCGCGCACACTGAACGCCTCGCACACACTGAACGCCTCGCACACACTGAACGCCTCGCACACACTGAACGCCTCGCACACACTGAACGCCTCGCACACACTGAACGCCTCACACACACTGAACGCCTCACACACACTGAACGCCTCGCACACACTGAACGCCTCGCACACACTGAACGCCTCGCACACACTGAACGCCTCGCACACACTGAACGCCTCACACACACTGAACGCCTCACACACACTGAACGCCTCGCGCACACTGAACGCCTCGCACACACTGAACGCCTCGCACACACTGAACGCCTCGCACACACTGAACGCCTCGCACACACTGAACGCCTCGCACACACTGAACGCCTCGCACACACTGAACGCCTCACACACACTGAACGCCTCGCACACACTGAACGCCTCGCACACACTGAACGCCTCGCACACACTGAACGCCTCACACACACTGAACGCCTCACACACACTGAACGCCTCACACACACTGAACGCCTCACACACACTGAACGCCTCGCACACACTGAACGCCTCGCACACACTGAACGCCTCACACACACTGAACGCCTCACACACACTGAACGCCTCGCACACACTGAACGCCTCGCACACACTGAACGCCTCACACACACTGAACGCCTCACGCACACTGAACGCCTCACGCACACTGAACGCCTCGCACACACTGAACGCCTCGCACACACTGAACGCCTCGCACACACTGAACGCCTCACACACACTGAACGCCTCACACACACTGAACGCCTCACGCACACTGAACGCCTCGCACACACTGAACGCCTCGCACACACTGAACGCCTCGCACACACTGAACGCCTCGCACACACTGAACGCCTCACACACACTGAACGCCTCACACACACTGAACGCCTCACACACACTGAACGCCTCGCACACACTGAACGCCTCGCACACACTGAACGCCTCGCACACACTGAACGCCTCACGCACACTGAACGCCTCGCACACACTGAACGCCTCACACACACTGAACGCCTCGCACACACTGAACGCCTCACGCACACTGAACGCCTCGCACACACTGAACGCCTCACACACACTGAACGCCTCGCACACACTGAACGCCTCACACACACTGAACGCCTCACACACACTGAACGCCTCACACACACTGAACGCCTCGCGCACACTGAACGCCTCGCACACACTGAACGCCTCGCACACACTGAACGCCTCACACACACTGAACGCCTCACGCACACTGAACGCCTCACACACACTGAACGCCTCGCACACACTGAACGCCTCGCACACACTGAACGCCTCACACACACTGAACGCCTCACACACACTGAACGCCTCACACACACTGAACGCCTCGCACACACTGAACGCCTCGCACACACTGAACGCCTCGCACACACTGAACGCCTCACACACACTGAACGCCTCGCACACACTGAACGCCTCACACACACTGAACGCCTCACACACACTGAACGCCTCGCACACACTGAACGCCTCGCACACACTGAACGCCTCGCACACACTGAACGCCTCGCACACACTGAACGCCTCACACACACTGAACGCCTCACACACACTGAACGCCTCGCACACACTGAACGCCTCGCACACACTGAACGCCTCACACACACTGAACGCCTCACACACACTGAACGCCTCGCACACACTGAACGCCTCACACACACTGAACGCCTCACACACACTGAACGCCTCACACACACTGAACGCCTCGCACACACTGAACGCCTCGCACACACTGAACGCCTCGCACACACTGAACGCCTCGCACACACTGAACGCCTCACACACACTGAACGCCTCACACACACTGAACGCCTCACACACACTGAACGCCTCACACACACTGAACGCCTCGCACACACTGAACGCCTCGCACACACTGAACGCCTCGCACACACTGAACGCCTCGCACACACTGAACGCCTCGCACACACTGAACGCCTCACACACACTGAACGCCTCACACACACTGAACGCCTCACACACACTGAACGCCTCGCGCACACTGAACGCCTCGCGCACACTGAACGCCTCGCACACACTGAACGCCTCGCACACACTGAACGCCTCGCACACACTGAACGCCTCGCACACACTGAACGCCTCGCGCACACTGAACGCCTCGCGCACACTGAACGCCTCGCGCACACTGAACGCCTCGCGCACACTGAACGCCTCGCACACACTGAACGCCTCGCACACACTGAACGCCTCGCACACACTGAACGCCTCGCACACACTGAACGCCTCACACACACTGAACGCCTCACACACACTGAACGCCTCGCACACACTGAACGCCTCGCACACACTGAACGCCTCGCACACACTGAACGCCTCGCACACACTGAACGCCTCACACACACTGAACGCCTCACACACACTGAACGCCTCGCGCACACTGAACGCCTCGCACACACTGAACGCCTCGCACACACTGAACGCCTCGCACACACTGAACGCCTCGCACACACTGAACGCCTCGCACACACTGAACGCCTCGCACACACTGAACGCCTCACACACACTGAACGCCTCGCACACACTGAACGCCTCGCACACACTGAACGCCTCACACACACTGAACGCCTCACACACACTGAACGCCTCACACACACTGAACGCCTCACACACACTGAACGCCTCACACACACTGAACGCCTCGCACACACTGAACGCCTCACACACACTGAACGCCTCGCACACTGAACGCCTCGCACACACTGAACGCCTCACGCACACTGAACGCCTCACACACACTGAACGCCTCACACACACTGAACGCCTCACACACACTGAACGCCTCACACACACTGAACGCCTCGCGCACACTGAACGCCTCGCACACACTGAACGCCTCGCACACACTGAACGCCTCACACACACTGAACGCCTCACGCACACTGAACGCCTCGCACACACTGAACGCCTCACACACACTGAACGCCTCGCACACACTGAACGCCTCACACACACTGAACGCCTCACGCACACTGAACGCCTCACACACACTGAACGCCTCACACACACTGAACGCCTCGCGCACACTGAACGCCTCGCACACACTGAACGCCTCGCACACACTGAACGCCTCACACACACTGAACGCCTCACGCACACTGAACGCCTCGCACACACTGAACGCCTCACACACAC
>CM060602.1:41765671-41773171 GCA_030578255.1 Tiaroga cobitis | reverse complement strand
TCGTCTGAGTTCTGAACTAAAGCAACACATGATGGAGGGACGAGAACACGTGATGAAGTCGTGTTCATCAGCGCCGGTTAATGATGCTCGATCGGGTCACGAGGGTTAATTACAGAGACACACAGCACACACACCTTCAGAAAGCGTGTGTGTGAGGATGTTTCACTCGCTCTGACAGATGCGGCACACACGTCTCCAGACGCTCGTTTATCTGTCTTCATGGTTACAGGAGCCTGACACACACTGACATCTACACATTATCAATAGCCAACGTCAGCGAGCAACAAACAAATCAATTTCCCGGCAGCGGGTTACAGAGAGAAGACAACATCAGCACACACTCGCTTCAGAAGACCGTGAAGAAGCTCTGAGTGACTCTATTTATGCTCTATTTATCCTCCAATCACAGACTCTCCAGCCAGAGCTTCTGATGTCTGATTGGACGATCTGTTGCACGCGACTGAAACACAGCAGGCGTTACAACATGTGTGTATCTTACAAACCCTAAACATGCAAATGATCGAGTAGTGATAGAGCGATATACAGTATACTGCAATGTTACAAAAGATTTCTATTTTTTTTTTAAATCTATTTATCAAAGAATCTTGGAAAGACAGATGTATAAGTTTGCACAAACTGTTTTTTATGAAAGTTTGTTTCCGCTATATACAGAATAAAACATTTTAAAAGACAATTGCGACTTTATAATCTCAATTTATTTCTCAGAATTGTGTGTTATAAAGTCAGATTTTTTTCTTGCAATTGCGAGTTCAAATCTCGCACTTCTGACTTTATAACATGTAATTGGTTGATATAAAGTCAGAATTGTGAGATATAAACTTGCAGTTCTGAGGAAAAAAGTCTTTTTTCCTTAGAATTGGACTTTATAACTCGCAATTGCGACTTTATATCAACTTAAAGAGAGATTTAAGATTAAAAAGTCCGAATTATGAGATAAAAAGTCGCAATTACCTTTTTCATTTTTATTTCTGTGGCGGAAACAAACCTCCATAGTTTTCAACACTGATAATAATCATAAATGTTTCTTCATCATATTAGAGTGATTTCTGAAGGATCATGTGACACTGAAGACTGGAGTAATGATGCTGCACATTCAGCTTTGATCACAGGAATAAATTAAACTTTACTATATATTCACATAGAGCTGATTTACACTGGAGTAATATTACACTGTTTTTTTAAATCAAATAAACAGTCTTGCTGAGCAGAAGAGACTTTCAAAAGACAAAACACACACAACTTTAGAACAGATCTGTGGGGTTTTGGACTCAGCGTTTGGTGTTCTGGGAAGGACAGATGAATGTAATCGTGCTGCTCTCACTCTCTCACACACACACACACACACACACACACACACACACCGTCTTTCTGCCAGTGTCTGAGGTTGTACAGAGGCTGTGGAGAAAAGAATACAGACAGCGAGATTCAGATGAGACATTTGATCACAGAAACGAGACACCTGGCAGTTCTGGAAACACAACCCGTGGACTTTCACCAGTGAACATCACTGACACAAACAAACTCTTCTTCTCTCAAACTGGCCCATCGCTTTCTGCAATTCTGCTCTGTGTCTTGAGATCCTGAAGTCTGGAAGCAGCTTATTTCTTATTTCCACAGCGCTCGCTCGGGTCACTCAGCGCTCGTAAAGAGACCAGTAAACTTTTACATACTCGTATAATGAGACTCAGATCTGTTCCCAATAAACACAGAGATTCCCTATAAACCAGACTCAATGTTTCCATCCAGTCTCTCTGATGAACACACATCTGTTCAGAATGAAATTATAGACTTTCTACACAATGCACAGTATACACTGCATACTATACACCGAATACTGCATACTATACACTGAATACTGCATACTATACACCGAGTACTGCATACTATACACTGAGTACTGCATACTATACACTGAGTATTGCATACTATACACTGAGTACTGCATACTATACACTGAGTACTGTATACTATACACTGAGTACTGTATGCTATACACTGAGTACTGCATACTATACACTGAGTACTGCATACTATACACCGAGTACTGCATACTATACACTGAGTACTGCACACTATACACTGAGTACTGTATGCTATACACTGAGTACTGCATACTATACACTGAGTACTGCATACTATACACCGAGTACTGCATACTATACACTGAGTACTGCATACTATACACCCAGTACTGCATACTATACACCGAGTACTGCATACTATACACCCAGTACTGCATACTATACACCGAGTACTGCATACTATACACTGAGTACTGCATACTATACACCGAGTACTGCATACTATACACCAAGTACTGCATACTATACACTGAGTACTGCATACTATACACTGAGTACTGCATACTATACACCGAGTACTGCATACTATACACTGAGTACTGCATACTATACACTGAGTACTGCATACTATACACTGAGTACTGCATACTATACACTGAGTACTGCATACTATACACTGAGTACTGCATACTATACACTGAGTACTGCATAATAACTCACTGAGTACTGCATACTATACACTGAGTACTGCATACTATACACCGAGTACTGCATACTATACACCGAGTACTGCATACTATACACTGAGTACTGCATACTATACACTGAGTACTGCATACTATACACTGAGTACTGCATACTATACACAGAGTACTGCATACTATACACCGAGTACTGCATACTATACACTGAGTACTGCATACTATACACCGAGTACAGCATACTAGTGTACGACTTATATATATCGCCAAGACCCATAAATTGGCATTTTTTAATGATCATGTTTTTTTATGTTTATAATGAACAAGTTTTTCTGTTTGGCTGATAAATGTTGAACACGGGCCTTTTATTTTGACATCCCTGTGCTATCTAAGGTATAAATCTGTTTATTTTACAGATTTTTTTTAATATCATGTTTAAATTATACTTGTATACTAATTATTTTTGTAAATATTACCCTGCTCACCAAGTTATTGGCAATCAAAAAATCGGTCAGCCACTACTGACTATATATCTTTTTTTTTTTTAATTAAGTGAAATTAACTTGTTTAATCCATGCATTTTTAAATCAAATTTGTATGATAAAATATATCCAACTCTTGGAAGTCATAACAAATACTGAATCACAAATGAGTAAAAAAAAAAAACACAGCTGATATAATTTCCTGTTCATTTGTCACTTCAATAAATGTTTAGTGGATTGCATTGTTTTCAGCAAATGTAGAAGATCATCCGTGTGTTTCAGATTGATCATGCAGTTGAACAACTGGAGATGATGTTTGACGTGAGAAAGAAAAGACTCGCAAAATATAATTCTCTAATAATAACAAACATCATGCACAAGTCTGTCAACTTGTTGTGTGTATGTGAGGAAAGACAGAATCTATCTGGACCAGGACTGAAATACCCACGTGGAAAACACCGGCGGATCAGGAGGATGAACACACTGATGCATTTAATTATTATTAAATCAAAGCCTTTACCATTTGATAACTGCACTAAGCAATATCCCGTATATCCCCAACAGTTTTTTCTTGATTGCTTTAACACTATAACCAGACTTTTGAACTACAATTTCAAAACCATAACACATTTATCAAAAAGCACACCCATTTCCCTAAACTATAAACACTATTCCCCTGTTTTAACACATGAGTCAGATTTGTTGAACTGTTACTGCAAAACTCTACACACAAATCCCTTCATTTCTCATTGCCTACATCATGTTGTCATTTAGAAAGCACTAGCATTCAATATCGTTCACTCAAGTCAGCCCAGCTTCAGCTCAGTTAGCACACAATTACCCAAGTGGAAACACTAAGAGTCAAAATTGATCACACACCAATCAGATCCTTAAATAGAGTTATAAAAGACCCAGAGTCAGTTCATTTATTGTGGAACAATGGTTCCAGAAAGACATGAAGGACGGGGTAGAGGACACTGGAGTGAAGGAGGAGGAGGAAGAGGAGGAAGAGGAGGAGGAGAAGGAGGAAGAGGAGGAAGAGAAGGAAGAGGAGGAGGAGGAGAAAGTAGAGGAGGAGGAAGAGAAGGAGGAGGAGGAAGAGGAGGAGGAGGAAGAGGAGGAGGAGGAGGAGGAGGAGGAAGAGGAGGAAGAGGAGGAAGAGAAGGAGGAGGAGGAAGAGGAAGAGAAGGAAGAGGAGGAGGAGAAGGAGGAAGAGGAGGAAGAGAAGGAGGAGGAGGAAGAGGAAGAGAAGGAAGAGGAGGAGGAGGAGAAAGTAGAGGAGGAGGAAAAGAAGGAGGAGGAGGAAGAGGAGGAGGAGGAGGAGGAAGAGGAGGAGAAGGAGGAGGAGGAAGAGGAGGAAGAGAAGGAGGAGGAGGAAGAGGAAGAGAAGGAAGAGGAGGAGGAGAAAGTAGAGGAGGAGGAAGAGAAGGAGGAGGAGGAAGAGGAGGAGGAGGAGGAAGAGGAGGAGAAGGAGGAGGAGGAGGAAGAGGAGGAAGAGGAGGAAGAGAAGGAGGAGGAAGAGGAAGAGAAGGAAGAGGAGGAGGAGGAGAAAGTAGAGGAGGAGGAAGAGGAGGAGAAGGAGGAGGAAGAGGAAGAGAAGGAAGAGGAGGAGGAGGAGAAAGTAGAGGAGGAGGAAGAGGGAGAGGATGAATATGAGGAAGAGGAGGAGGAAGAGGAGGAGGAGCAAGAGGAGGAGGAGGAAGAGGAAGAGGAGGAAGAGGAGGAGGAAGAGGAGGAGGAGGAATATGAGGAAGAGGAGGAGGAAGAGGAGGAGGAGGAATATGAGGAAGAGGAGGAGGAGGAAGAGGAGGAAGAGGAGGAAGAGAAGGAGGAGGAAGAGGAAGAGAAGGAAGAGGAGGAGGAGGAGAAAGTAGAGGAGGAGGAAGAGGGAAAGGATGAATATGAGGAAGAGGAGGAGGAAGAGGAGGAGGAGGAAGAGGAAGAGGAGGAATATGAGGAAGAGGAGGAGGAAGAGGAGGAATATGAGGAAGAGGAGGAGGAAGAGGAGGAGGAGGAAGAAGAGGAGGAGCAAGAGGAGGAGGAAGAGGAGGAGGAGGGGGAAAGGAAGAGGAGGAGGAAGAGGAGGAGGAAGAGGAGGAGGAGGAAGAAGAGGAGGAGCAAGAGGAGGAGGAAGAGGAGGAGGAGGAAGAAGAGGAGGAGCAAGAGGAGGAGGAAGAGGAGGAGGAGGGGGAAAGGAAGAGGAGGAGGAAGAGGAGGAAGAGCTTCATTTGACCTGAAAATAGGATGTTTGGGGAACTGGGTGAGACGTTATGGATTTGGGTTTACTGTTTTGAGAATACGAGGCATAATTTCAAGAAATGTGTTTAAGCAATGGAGAAAAACTGTAATAGTGCAGCACAAATACAATATTACGGCCGGGTCTAAACCTCATGTTTATCAGCGTCTTGAGTTGAGGTTATTTTTACCAAAGCACAGCTTGTCATTTCCTTTCCTCAATGAACTGCAATTTGTTCTGAACTGCATGAGAATAAACAAGTGAAGCTCTCAGCGGCCCGAGGATCTTCAACACGTCCTCTGAAGCCTCCTGACAACACACTCACAGTCTGAGGAACACACACATGCAACAACCCTCCTGACAACACACTCACAGTCTGAGGATCACACACATGCAACAACCCTCCTGACAACACACTCACAGTCTGAGGAACACACACATCCAACAACCCTCCTGACAACACACTCACAGTCTGAGGAACACACACATGCAACAACCCTCCTGACAACACACTCACAGTCTGAGGATCACACATATGCAACAACCCTCCTGACAACACACTCACAGTCTGAGGAACACACACATCCAACAACCCTCCTGACAACACACTCACAGTCTGAGGAACACACACATCCAACAACCCTCCTGACAACACACTCACAGTCTGAGGATCACACACATCCAACAACCCTCCTGACAACACACAGTCTGAGGAACACACACATCCAACAACCCTCCTGACAACACACAGTCTGAGGAACACACACATGCAACAACCCTCCTGACAACACACTCACAGTCTGAGGATCACACACATGCAACAACCCTCCTGACAACACACTCACAGTCTGAGGAACACACACATCCAACAACCCTCCTGACAACACACTCACAGTCTGAGGAACACACACATGCAACAACCCTCCTGACAACACACTCACAGTCTGAGGATCACACACATGCAACAACCCTCCTGACAACACACTCACAGTCTGAGGAACACACACATCCAACAACCCTCCTGACAACACACTCACAGTCTGAGGAACACACACATGCAACAACCCTCCTGACAACACACTCACAGTCTGAGGATCACACATATGCAACAACCCTCCTGACAACACACTCACAGTCTGAGGAACACACACATCCAACAACCCTCCTGACAACACACTCACAGTCTGAGGAACACACACATCCAACAACCCTCCTGACAACACACTCACAGTCTGAGGATCACACACATCCAACAACCCTCCTGACAACACACAGTCTGAGGAACACACACATCCAACAACCCTCCTGACAACACACAGTCTGAGGAACACACACATGCAACAACCCTCCTGACAACACACTCACAGTCTGAGGATCACACACATGCAACAACCCTCCTGACAACACACTCACAGTCTGAGGAACACACACATCCAACAACCCTCCTGACAACACACTCACAGTCTGAGGAACACACACATGCAACAACCCTCCTGACAACACACTCACAGTCTGAGGAACACATACATCCAACAACCCTCCTGACAACACACTCACAGTCTGAGGAACACACACATCCAACAACCCTCCTGACAACACACTCACAGTCTGAGGAACACACACATCCAACAACCCTCCTGACAACACACTCACAGTCTGAGGAACACACACATCCAACAACCCTCCTGACAACACAGTCACAGTCTGAGGAACACACACATGCAACAACCCTCCTGACAACACACTCACAGTCTGAGGAACACACACATCCAACAACCCTCCTGACAACACACTCACAGTCTGAGGAACACACACATCCAACAACCCTCCTGACAACACACTCACAGTCTGAGGATCACACACATCCAACAACCCTCCTGACAACACACTCACAGTCTGAGGATCACACACATCCAACAACCCTCCTGACAACACACTCACAGTCTGAGGAACACACTCATCCAACAACCCTCCTGACAACACACAGTCTGAGGAACACACACATGCAACAACCCTCCTGACAACACACTCACAGTCTGAGGATCACACACATGCAACAACCCTCCTGACAACACACTCACAGTCTGAGGAACACACACATCCAACAACCCTCCTGACAACACACTCACAGTCTGAGGAACACACACATCCAACAACTCTCCTGACAACACACTCACAGTCTGAGGAACACACACATCCAACAACCCTCCTGACAACACACTCACAGTCTGAGGAACACACACATCCAACAACCCTCC
>CM060602.1:41750671-41755671 GCA_030578255.1 Tiaroga cobitis | reverse complement strand
ATGACTTGCGACTCGACTTAGACTTTGACAACAATGACTCGCGACTTGACTCGGACTTGAGCCCTGTGACTTGGAAAGACTTGACCTACCTTCTAAAACCACAGATCAGAGTTGTAATAATCACTGACTGTAGTATAGCACTGTATCATTGACGCATGATCACAGCGCTGATTAGCGCTGTTTTCGCACGTTTGGCACTGAGCCAGAGAGCGCGTGATGGAGTGTGTTCAGCAGCGCGAGTCAGTTGTCATTTATTATCACACGTTCAGACAGTTTTCAACCAAATGTTTTCTTTTTTCTTTTTCAGGCATTTAAATACACAAGTACTAGCGAACCATTTATAATTTAAGAAAAAAAAAACACTGATATCTAAGTAAGCGGAAATAATAAACCTTTCAAATGTAATTTTGAGACATGTTATTTTCCCCCCACAACAAACGCACATTTTAGCCTATAGGTAACTATAAAGTCTTCTCCCTGTTCACCAGCCACTCACTTTCATGTCTTTCGGGAGAAATGGATGGATTTACGTTACGTTTTGTAACGTAACGTAGCCCCAAAAAGTGCCACGTGGCGCTTGATACGTCGCCATAGAAATAGGAATGTTCTAGTACAATAACTGTCGCGTTAACAAAATAATTTAACCAGGGACTCAATATTTTACTTAATTTTACTTGACTTAATGTGTAGCAAATCACGATTAATTTTCCCAATGAACAGTTACTTTTATTTTTAAATCTGCATTGCCACAATAAATTTGATAATATTATATATTATTATATTATATCATATTTTAAAAGCCTTTATGATGTAAATTAGTATACATTTCATTTACTATAGTAATTAACACTGAGACAGTAATTTGTGCAAAAAGCACTAATGACTTGTTTAAGACTTGAAGCTTAAACTCGAGGACTTGCAACTTGACTTGGACTTGTCTGTCTTGACTCGGGACTTGACTTGGGACTTGAATGCAAAGACTCGAGACTTACTTGTGACTTGCAAAACAATGACTTGGTCTCACCTCTGGCTCTACCTCTCATTTCAACCAGATGATCCCACAGTAGCTGTACGGATCTCAAGCTGTCTGGCGGACATCTCGGCGTGGATGAAGGAACATCACCTGCAGCTCAACCTGGCAAAGACTGAGCTTCTCGTCCTCCCTGCCAATCAGTCTCTACAGCACGACCTCACTATCCAGCTAGATTCATCCTCAATCACCCCATCAAGGTCGGTCAGAAATCTTGGAGTAATCTTTGATGATCAGCTGACCTTCACTGACCACATTACAAAGACAACTCGATCATGCCGGTTTGCTATGCACAACATCAGGAAGATCAGGCCTTTCCTAACTGAGCATGCAACACAACTTCTCGTCCAGGCCCTGGTCATTTCTAGGCTTGATTACTGCAATGCTCTTCTGGCTGGACTTCCATCATGTGCAACTAAACCTCTACAAATGATCCAGAATGCTGCAGCTCGTCTCGTCTTCAACGAGCCCAAAAGGGCCCACGTCACTCCTCTGTTCATCTCTCTGCACTGGCTACCACTCGCTGCTCGCATCAAGTTCAAGGCTTTGACGCTTGCTTACAGATTGACCACAGGTTCAGCTCCCTCCTACTTCCACTCACTACTACAAGTGTACATCCCTACCAGAAGCCTACGATCGGTCAATGAGCGACGGCTCGTGGTCCCATCACAGAGAGCCTCACAATCACTCTCCAGAACACACATTCACGGCTCCATGCTGGTGGAGTGATCTCCCGTCCCTCATCCGAATGCAGAATCCCTGACAGCATTCAAAAGGCAACTGAAAACTCATCTCTTCCGGGAGCACTTAACATAAACATAAATTTTTTTTTTAAAAATTCCTTTCCTTTAAAAATCCTTTCCTTTAAATCCTCGCTTGCCTGGCTTATGCTACTCCGAGCTATGTCTGAACTTTGTATTTTGAGCACTTCTTGCGTTGTTTTTGTCTCTTCAAGATGACTCGCTTGGTTTAGTCCTCAGTTGTAAGTTGCTTTGGATAAAAGCGTCTGCTAAATGACTAAATGTAAATGTAAATGTAAAAAACATATTAGGCTTACACTGTAAATGACATGAACACAACATAATTAAATTATTGATCGCAATCATTTGTATGACAATTAACTGTCCGCACATCATGCCTACACACACACACACACACACACACACACACACCACTAGAACTACGATTTATATACATTAACTTTCCTGCATTCTCTTCTGCTTTAGTTTGTGTACTAATAGTTTATGCTTTAATTTCGCTATTGTCCTCTATGAATATTGTGGCTTTTATGATGTTGCTCAGTTGTAACTCACTCTGGATAAAAGCGTCTGCTAAAGGAATAAATGCACTTCTGTGCTGATCTCAGATCAGGCTTCGTTTGCTCTGATCGTCCTCAGGAATCCTGTCCTGCAAAAGCACAGCTTCAACCTTGAGACTGATCTAAAGTCCTGAATGAAAGAGCTCACACACACACACACACACACACTGACAGCCACACAAAAGCCTAAAGATGAAATCATCTATACACTTCTTCTATTATTATTATTCTTCAGCTGATGATATGAAGCATTTCCATTTCACTAAACACTCGCAATAGAGATTTTCCCTTTACATGCCGAGACTCTTTCTTCACGGTGAAAGGCTTTTGTCGTTTGCCTTTGAGACATCCTTGGAAGATTATGTGAATGCAAATCCTTGGTTCCATCATTAATATGAGTTTGGATTATGTTTGAAGCTGTAACTGCAGTCCAGTGTTACTTTTATCATATATCACAAATATCACTCGCACAAACAAACACAGAACCTCTACAACACAATCTGCAAGGCTTTATATAACTCAGGACATCTGTACAGTGGTTTTTACAACATTGTCTGGAGATGTGCATACATTTATTAATAATTATGTAATGTTTATGCATTTCTGTGACTTTCATGACATTTCATCGTATTCAGACTTATTTACAAATAAGAACCATCTCAAACTCAAACCTCAAACTCAAACCTGATCTCAAACTCAAACCTCAAACTCAAACCTCAAACTCAAACCTGATCTCAAACTCAAACCTCAAACTCAAACCTCAAACTCAAACTCAAACCTCAAACTCAAACCTCAAACTCAAACCTCAAACTCAAACTCAAACTCAAACCTCAAACTCAAACTCAAACTCAAACCTGATCTCAAACTCAAACCTCAAACTCAAACCTCAAACCTCAAACCTCAAACTCAAACTCAAACTCAAACCTCAAACTCAAACCTCAAACTCAAACTCAAACTCAAACCTCAAACTCAAACCTCAAACTCAAACCTCAAACTCAAACCTCAAACTCAAACCTCAAACTCAAACCTCAAACTCAAACCTCAAACTCAAACCTGATCTCAAACTCAAACCTCAAACCTCAAACCTCAAACTCAAACCTCAAACTCAAACCTCAAACTCAAACCTCAAACTCAAACCTCAAACTCAAACCTGATCTCAAACTCAAACCTCAAACCTCAAACTCAAACCTGATCTCAAACTCAAACCTGATCTCAAACTCAAACTCAAACCTGATCTCAAACTCAAACTCAAACCTGATCTCAAACTCTTCCTCCAAACTTCACTTTTTGAGACTCTAGGTCACGTGTGTTCTGGACGCTTCAATAACTGTGGTTTTTGTACAAAAATTAAATTACAATTTCTCTAATCTCAATCATTTGTGCAGAACCCTTGAGATCAAACATTTACTTTTAGATTCGTTCATTTAGCAGATGCTTTTATGCAAAGCAGCTTACAAGTGAAGAACACAGCATGACCTCGAATCGAATTCAGTGTGAAAATCTTCAACATTTAATTCGGTTTAAACACCTGTTCACCTTCAGCCTTATTCCCTCAACAGAACAGCACAAACATCTGAACATCTCCGTAAACTACACCAGACCACGAGGATCAGAGATCGTTCATTTTCTAAATATTCACACAATCATCATCATCATCACACTGCAGATTGTTGATGTTCACAATATGATTCCACAAGACAAACACTGAACATATGAATCGAAATTATGCAATACACTTATAATTGCCATTATTACACACAAATGCCATGATAATTTGATGCCACGGTACTAAACGATCACCAGTTTTATATAGGTTACTGTTAAAAACATGGCATTATAGGCTACATATCCAAAAATAAATAAAAAAATAGTAGGGTATTACCATGGTACTTTTTGTGAGTGATAGTAGAACAAATATATATATATATATATATATATATATATATATATATATATATATATATATATATATATATATATATATATATATTCAATTAATCAAACATCCCATTCATAGTTTAATATAGTATGAAAAAGCTACAATTTATATCCGACTGCACATTAAAATTCTCAAATCTCCCTTTCCTCTCTCTCTCTCTAAATATAGCCATATATATATATGCCTATATACAAACAAAGGTCTTAATAAATAAATAAACACACTTTGAATCCCGATCCGATTAATGCGACTCGATCGATCAGAACCACGGAAGCCCGTTGAGACCCGTTCCGTCAGTCGGTTCTGGTCTTACCGTTAATGTCTGCTGTCAGTCAGCGGTGAGTTCATGAGCTCTTCTTCCTCCGGGAGATCGTCCTCCTCACAAACCTTCACACAGAACCGAGAAACTTCGTCATCTTCATCATCATCTTCATCATCATCGGGCGAAAAATCCGAACCGAACCGAACCGTCTCCGGTAACCGGACCGAGCGCGTGTATGTGCGCGCGCCACAGGAGGAGGAAGCGCGCGAGTGTTTGTGTTCCGCTCTTCCTCACTCTCGCTTTCACCTCACACACACACACACACACACACACACACACACACTGTTCTTCATCAAGGCGGGGTCTCGAGTCGCCCAACCCAATGACACAACATGACACGCTCACACACACACTCACACATTTAAACAAACACACACACACTCTTTCTCTC
>CM060602.1:41743171-41745671 GCA_030578255.1 Tiaroga cobitis | reverse complement strand
AAAGTCCACACAAGAAAAGGGGAACAGAAGACCGGAGTCATGGCATGGTCAGTGTTTTTCCAAGATCTGAATGTGTGTGTCCGCTGCATTATCCAGCCTAAGTGTAATTCTCCCTCATGATCCCCTTAAACGGGCAGAGAATAACCCTATTCTCCTCATATTCTCCATTGTTGCGGCTCCTCTCTTCCCAGTCTGTCAGTAACGCTCTGTTCACTTCCTGTCTCTATGAAGCCCCTCCTCCTGAAAAGCACACTGTGCTCTGATTGGCCGGCCTGAGCAGTGTGCCGGCTCACCGTTGGCCAGCTCCTGCGTCAGCATCACACGCATGTGTCGTGGAGGTCACATGACCAGCGTCGGCCAATAATAAGCCTGCATTCTGGCGTTGAGCCTGAAAGCTGTATACTCTTTACTATGCGATTATAAGATCGGACACAGAAGAGAAGAAATTGTTGAATAAAGTCGTTATTTTTGGGGGGTTTTGAGCACATAAATATTATCATCGCTTCTTAACATTACATTTGAATCACTTTACATGGACTATTTTAACGATGTCACCGGATTTCATCAAAAATATCTTCATTTGTGTTTTCCGAAGATGAATGAAGGTCTTACGGGTTAACGACATGAGTAATGAGTGATTAAAGACAGAATTTTTGGGTGAACTATCCCTTTCATGTGATGCATATTAATCAGTCATATATAAAGCAAGAATGAGATTTATGCACTAACAAACTGAATGTGTTTCAAATGCACAATAACATTTACATATCTATATTAAACCAATCTCAGAACTTTGAACCAATTAAATCTTGCTTGTTTAACAGCTTTAAACGATTCTCATACTCATGATTAAATTAAATTGATTTCAGATGTATGCTGATTCCAAGGAATTTGAATAAATGCATTTTTAAATGATAATTAAATAGATGCAAATATGCCATAACTCATTTTTTAAATGATGTCCTGAAGTCGGCAGGATTTCCAGCATCACTGCTGTAGTCGAGGATCATGACCTGCTGTTCTCCTGCGGGACGAGTGACATTAACTCAGCTTGACTCTCTCTCTCTCTCTCTCTCTCTCTCTCTCTCTCTCTCTCTCTCTCTCTCTCTCTCTCTCTCTCTCACTCTCTCTCTCTCTCTCTCTCTCACTCTCTCTCTCTCTCTCTCTCTCTCTCTCTCTATTTTTATGATGATATTTCGGGCCACAGTGTTTGACTGAAGCAGCTCTGATTAAAGCAGGGAGTTTATTGTTAACTAAAACTAAAACCATAAAAACATTTTGTGCATATATTCTATATTCATATTCTATTACTTGAAATAGAATAAACAAACTGAAATGAAATAAAATAAAATAATAACATGTTAACATTATCATAATAATAATATCACTGGTACTAAATAACACTGGAAAAAACACACACATCATTCATGAAAAAATCACACACTCACTCACAAACAAACTAACACACACATACACTCTCATACATAAACACACTCTCACACACACAAACTAACACACATACACACTCACTCTCTCTCAGATACCGACACACACACTCACTCTCTCTCACTCACCGACACACACACTCTCTCTCTCACACACCGACACACACACACACACACACACTAACACTAACACTAAGACTCTCTCTCTCACACACGCACAAACACTCTCTCTCTCACACACAGACACACACACACACACACACACACACGCACTCACTCAGACACACACACACTCTCTCTCTCTCTCTCTCACACACACACACACACACACACACACGCACACTCACTCATCACGTGATTCGCTGCTGTCAGAGACGCTCATTTGCATATTAATAAGAAGGAAGTGGAGACTAACAAATACTCTCACTACTCATCAAATCCCCCCAGTGTGTTTTTCGGTGTTCTCAGGCACACACACGCGCGCGCGCGCGGCCCCGCAGGACACACACATTAGAGTGTAACCACACAATTATCAGTGTTTGCGGATTGCGCTAATGAGACGAGGCTGTTAACATCTGTTGCGTTGAGCAGAAACACACTCGTCTGACTGAAAGGATTTCTGACATCGCGACACCAGAACAACAGCAACACACACTGATAATGATCATCACGTGACCTCATGCTGATATCACTGGATTAATCATCGTGTTTACAACAGAAATTACCCACATAAATTAACATTCTGTAATCATTTAGGCCTATTTGATAAATAGAAAATTTGCATAGTGAAAGTAAATGGCTGCATTGGAACGCAAGCTACAAAAATTACACTAGCCTATTGCATGTTCTCTGAAGCTATATTATATTTTCACTAATAATATTCCCTTCCTTTGCAGCTCTGAAATCTCATTCAACATCATATTGACTCCATATCTGAAGTTTGAAATGAGGGTTGACATTCAAACATTTGGGATCATTATGTTAAAAAAAAAAATTAATACCGGTATACTTTTATTTAGAAGGGATGCATTGAATTTATTAACTTTTACATTGTA
>CM060602.1:41710671-41740671 GCA_030578255.1 Tiaroga cobitis | reverse complement strand
TCATATTCCAGCAAACAGTGTAAACAAATACATGTTTTTGTCAAGTGGTACATGTTGATTGACATAAACAAAGATTATTTTAATTATTTCAGTGATTTTGTGCTCAACTTTATAATAACACTAAGGCAATATGGTAACATAAAAATATCATATTAGTATATGAACTGTATATTCCAGTCTCCTGAAGTCACATGATGTTCTGAGCGAGGAACAGACTCGCGATTACAGTAATTAGTTATAAGCTGAAAATGTTCTTACACAACGGCTCTCAAATATCATTTGCATCTGTTCATATTCAAAAATGCTGCGAAAACATGCAGTTCTGCCATTAATGATGCAGATGAGTTAAGTCATAAAAATGTCACATTAAAATAAAAAAAAAAATAAAAAAAAAAAATAAAAAATAATAATAATACAAACAAAACCCCTGTGAACATGTGAATGTGTTGTTAAGTTATTGAAATATTAACTTGAAGGAAATATTGGAGCTCAAAGGCTTCGGCTGACAGAACGGTGTGAGGATATATGGATATGAAGACTATCACATAAAAAAGAAAATCAAGCTTTGGTTAATCATAATTCTTGAGATAAACAGTTATGGCTTCAAAGGTTATAATTATGAAAAAAAAGTTGAAATGTGCTTAATGACTTCTCAATTTCGACTTTTTTATCTCATTATGACTAATAATTATGACTTAAATGTCATAATTTTGGCTTTATCATAATATCGAATTTTATCTAATAAATATGAATTAGTATGTCTTATGTAATAATTGCCACTATCTCAATTTCGACTTTTTATGTGATAAGTATAACTTTTTACCACATACATAGTTATGATTTAGTGTCTTATGTAAAATTCTAAAATCAGACATTTTAATCTCATAATTATGCCTTAATGTCATAATTCTGGTTTATACTAATTCATAATTATAAGATATTATGTCTTATGTAGCCTAATAATTGCGACTATCTCAATTTTGACTTAGTATATCCTGATATGAATTTTTATTCATCACTGACATACTCAAACTTTTTAATCGCATAATTATGACAGTATGGCCAGTATATCTTAATTATGACTTAGTATGTCATAATCTCGACTTTCTCATAATATCAACATTTTATCTCACTAATTGTTATAATTTCAATCTTAAAGGTATTATAGGTAGGAATTTTATAAACACTTTTTTCCAAATTTGTTTAAACTTTCTGTATATATCAATGCATAATTAAAATGTAAGTACTCTGATAAAAAGAGTATTAAAATCGAGTGACTCTAGACCGTTTAATCTGCACTAAACACAGCTCATTATTTACATTCGGAACGAAACAAAGGATTGGCTTAGGCGACTGTCACTCTCTCGCAACCATGGCAACCACCCTTTTGCCACACAGGACCTGCCCACTTGCGCGCGCATCCGTTTGATTTGAGGAATTCAAGAGGCACGGAACCTAGGAATAGCAAAACAATGGCAGAGAAAGACCAACCAAAATTCACATATGCAGTTCGCGAAGGCAAACTAGGCAAAAAAAGGAAGACAGTAACGTTACTAGAAAAGGTAATGAACAAAAAGTCTTTGGATAAACAACAAAATAAAACGCATGTCAATATCGGCGTGGCTTTCCAGCGATGGCGAGAACTGAGAGACCTCAAGGGGCTGAAAAGTGACGCCTGGATGGCTATATTTCTGCTGGACAGGTAAATCTTTCTTTTTGTACTTTGATCATACATATTTTTTTTCTTTATGTTTTCATGAAGCATGTGTCATTAGCACACGTAGCTGCCTAATATAGCTAACATAACATTACTTAGCGAGCCGTACTAGAAATGATAAATAATATATATACCTAGCTCAAGATGATAGCTATAGTGTTGAATTGTGCATAATTTTGCTTTAGATAACTAAATACATGTTTAACAGATAGTAGGCCGATCCGCATCCAGGAACTTTTCTTAGAACTATATTTACCCTCTGTCTAACTCTTTTACCATGTTCACCTGGAAGTTTACCTGCACGTTTTTTCGCCTTTGTTTTGTTTTTAAACAAAAAATCCCTCGACCCCGGATCTGTCCTCGAGCTGACGATGCGGTACTTGTCTCTGGAGTGTAGTCCTCATCAGAGTCAACAATGCTTTCATCATGGAAACTCTTACATGCAGAACACCATATATGTTATGAATGTTACACGAAACTCATCTTCATCACAGTGTAAATGATGGCAATGGAAAAACGTGTATCATGCAACCTGTTTTTAGCTTTGCCTTATAGATAACTAGCTCGTTAGCGAATCAATAAATATATATTTTAAACTTTACCAATATCAATATGCTACTTGATAGTGAGTACTAAAATACATCTTATTTGTTTATCTTCATAATGATAAAGTTAGATTTTTTTATTACATGTGGTTCTGACATGATGTCACTACATGCACTGCGCTCCTTCCTCTCCGCTCGTCTCCGGTAAATAATGCGTCTTCAGCTCAGCGGTCGGAGTCGCGCGTTCATGTGTTTTGGGGGCGTGGCTCTGGAAGGAGCCCAGAAGGGAGGGGGTGGAGTGAATGGAAATAATGAGCTGTCTTTAAAACAGTCGTGAGAGGTCTACAGACACTCGATTTTTATACTTTCTTTTTCAGAGTACTTACATTTTAATTATGCATTGATATATACAGAAAGTTTAAACAAATTTGGAAAAAGGTTTTTTTTTTATTCCTACCTACAATTCCTTTAATTTTGACTTAATTATGACTTTTTTCTCATAATTATGACTCCCTTTATTATGCCTTAGCATGTCATAATTTCAATTTCTCACCATAATTGTCATAATTTCATTTTCATTTTTTATGGGTAGCATTTTACAATAAGGTTAATGTATTAACTAACATTAACTAACAATGATCAATACATTTGTTACATTTGTAAATCTTGGTTAACCTTAGTTAATAATGAAAATACAGCTGTTCATTGTTTGTTCATGTTAGTTCACAGTGCATTAACTAATGTTAACAAGATTTGAATAAAGTATTAGTAAATGTTGAAATTACGGTAACTTTAATAAAGATTAATAAATGCTGTATAAGTGCAGTTCATTATTAGTTCATGTTAACTAATGTTGTTAACTAATGAACCTTATTGTAAGTGTTACCTTTTTATGTTATAAGATTGACAGAAGCATGATTTTTCCCACACAGATGAGTGTGTGTGAGTGTGTGTGTGTGTGTGTGTGTGTGTGTGAGAGCGCGTCACCTGCGAGCGGTCCTCAGACAGCTGTGGTGCACGTCACAGATGAGTGTGTGTGTGTGTGTGTGTGTGTGTGTGAGCGCGTCACCTGCGAGCGGTCCTCAGACAGCTGTGGTGCACGTCACAGATGAGTGTGTGTGTGTGTGTGTGTGTGTGTGAGCGCGTCACCTGCGAGCGGTCCTCAGACAGCTGTGGTGCACGTCACAGATGAGAGTGTGTGTGTGTGTGTGTGTGTGTGTGAGCGCGTCACCTGCGAGCGGTCCTCAGAGAGCTGTGGTGCACGTCACAGATGAGTGTGTGTGTGTGTGTGTGTGTGAGCGCGTCACCTGCGAGCGGTCCTCAGACAGCTGTGGTGCACGTCACAGATGAGTGTGTGTGTGTGTGTGTGTGTGTGTGAGCGCGTCACCTGCGAGCGGTCCTCAGACAGCTGTGGTGCACGTCACAGATGAGTGTGTGTGTGTGTGTGAGCGCGTCACCTGCGAGCGGTCCTCAGAGAGCTGTGGTGCACGTCACAGATGAGTGTGTGTGTGTGTGTGTGTGTGTGTGAGCGCATCACCTGCGAGCGGTCCTCAGAGAGCTGTGGTGCACGTCACAGATGAGTGTGTGTGTGTGTGTGTGTGTGTGAGCGCGTCACCTGCGAGCGGTCCTCAGAGAGCTGTGGTGCACGTCACAGATGAGTGTGTGTGTGTGTGTGTGTGTGTGTGAGAGCGCGTCACCTGCGAGCGGTCCTCAGAGAGCTGTGGTGCACGTCACAGATGAGTGTGTGTGTGTGTGTGTGTGTGTGTGAGAGCGCGTCACCTGCGAGCGGTCCTCAGAGAGCTGTGGTGCACGTCACAGATGAGTGTGTGTGTGTGTGTGTGTGTGAGAGCGCGTCACCTGCGAGCGGTCCTCAGAGAGCTGTGGTGCACGTCACAGATGTCGAACCACTGCTGGTCCAGCTCTCTGCGGGGCAAAAGGCCGTTCTTCGAGACAGAAGCTCCTCGTCTGCTCGACACACGCCAGAACCCCGAGCCCTTCAGCAGGAACACACTGTTGTGTGTGTAGGAGAAGTACGCCGCGTCCAGGTGACCGATCGGGTGATTCCCGGGAACAACAGCAGGAAAAACCTCAGAGAGGAGTCGTGGAGAAGAGGAGGCCAAGCGGTTCCTGCGCACGTCGAACCTGAACACCTGGACATCCATATTGTGCAATTACTAGCAGTGTAACGACACCCTCATGTCACGCCACTCGACTCGCCAACCGCACTCGACTCGCCAACCGCACTCGACTCGCCGCACGCTACTCACCGCACGCGACTCGCCAGCCGCACTCGACTCGCCAGCCAGCCGAACTCGACTCGCCAGCCGCACTCCACTCGCCAGCCGCACTCCACTCGCCAGCCGCACTCCACTCGCCAGCCGCACCCGACTCGCCAGCCGCACCCGACTCGCCAGCCGCACTCCACTCGCCAGCCGCACCCGACTCGCCAGCCGCACTCCACTCGCCAGCCGCACTCCACTCGCCAGCCGCACTCCACTCGCCAGCCGCACCCGACTCGCCAGCCGCACCCGACTCGCCAGCCGCACTCCACTCGCCAGCCGCACTCCACTCGCCAGCCGCACTCCACTCGCCAGCCGCACCCGACTCGCCAGCCGCACTCCACTCGCCAGCCGCACTCCACTCGCCAGCCGCACTCCACTCGCCAGCCGCACTCCACTCGCCAGCCGCACTCCACTCGCCAGCCGCACCCGACTCGCCAGCCGCACTCCACTCGCCAGCCGCACTCCACTCGCCAGCCGCACTCCACTCGCCAGCCGCACTCCACTCGCCAGCCGCACCCGACTCGCCGCACCCGACTCGCCGCACTCCACTCGCCGCACCCGACTCGCCGCACCCGACTCGCCGCACTCCACTCGCCGCACCCGACTCGCCCCACTCGCCAGCCGCACTCCACTCGCCAGCCGCACTCCACTCGCCAGCCGCACTCCACTCGCCAGCCGCACTCCACTCGCCAGCCGCACTCCACTCGCCAGCCGCACTCCACTCGCCAGCCGCACTCCACTCGCCAGCCGCACTCCACTCGCCAGCCGCACCCGACTCGCCAGCCGCACCCGACTCGCCAGCCGCACCTGACTCGCCAGCCGCACTCCACTCGCCAGCCGCACTCCACTCGCCAGCCGCACTCCACTCGCCAGCCGCACTCCACTCGCCAGCCGCACCCGACTCGCCAGCCGCACTCCACTCGCCAGCCGCACTCCACTCGCCAGCCGCACCCGACTCGCCGCACCCGACTCGCCGCACTCCACTCGCCGCACCCGACTCGCCGCACCCGACTCGCCGCACTCCACTCGCCGCACCCGACTCGCCCCACTCGCCAGCCGCACTCCACTCGCCAGCCGCACTCCACTCGCCGCACCCGACTCGCCCCACTCGCCAGCCACACTCCACTCGCCAGCCGCACTCCACTCGCCAGCCGCACTCCACTCGCCAGCCGCACTACACTCGCCAGCCGCACTCCACTCGCCAGCCGCACTCCACTCGCCAGCCGCACTCCACTCGCCAGCCGCACTCCACTCGCCAGCCGCACTCCACTCGCCAGCCGCACTCCACTCGCCAGCCGCACTCCACTCGCCAGCCGCACTACACTCGCCGCACCCGACTCGCCGTACGAAACTCACCGCACGCAACTCACCTAATAAACTTTCTGACCAAACAACTTTTTCATCTTGCATTGTCAAAATGCAACATGTAATTGTAAAACACGAGCAGCTGTTACCTGTGAGCCTTTAAAAAAGTAGATATGAGCGTCTCTCCTGTCGAAGTATGCAGTGTCCAGTGGTCCAGACACACCGGGAAAGCCTTCAGAGATCAGGCGAGGATACGAGTGTCCGTCAGAGTCCTCCGTGAACACCTGATCATTCTCACTGTCATAACGCCAGTACTGCACACCTGAGACAACAAGACACCCATGCTAATACCTGTGCAGTATACAGACACATCATACTGCAGGAAACGTCTAGTAAGCATTCTGAATCATAAAATATTGATGACTAATTCATTAGATCTAATAAATGATCAAGGGCCATGTAATACAGGGCAAATAAAAATGGTTAATGCAAAATACAAATGCAAAATATGCTAAATGCAAAATACTAAATATGCAAATGCAAAATAATGCATGATACAATGTAAAATATGCAAACTGCAAAATACAAATGTTTAATGCAAATTAATGCAAATATAAATTAGGCAACTGCACAATGCAAAATATGCAAATGCACAACGCAAAATCCAAATTTGTAAATACACAATTCAAAATAATGCAACTGTAAAATATGCAACTGCACAATGCTAAACAAAATCAAAATGCAAAATTTGTAAATACACAATGCAAAATACGCAAATGCACAATTAGAGCAAAATATAGTTACAAAAGTACACTGTTTACTGCTCACACACGAAACTTTCTTTTTAGGGACAGGAGATGCAAATGATCTCATGCTTTAATCTCTATGTACTATGCATCTGGATTATTCTTACAGCTACGATTATGTTTTTGGAACTCTTATGAAGTAAATAAACACCTTTAAAGAAGTAGACCGCGTCTGTTTTGCGGTTCCACACGTGAATGTAAGCGTCCACGCCACCGGAGGGCAGCCCGTGCCACCCCACCTGCACCGCCACCGGATCCCCGAAACGCGTTCTGTTATTGCGGTTCTCATAGAGCCAGTACAGGCCGTCCCGCATGAAGTATGTGTTAAAACGCACCACGACCTCACCGTAGGGCGTCTGCTCCTTCCTGATCCAATCAAACACGGTACTGAAGCGACCCGTACACACACCTGAGGCAGAAAACACACACAAAACATTGAGATTGTTTCAAAATTATACTTCTATTTATGCTTGAAGAAAACAAATCTTTTTTATCTTTGGATAAAAATGGCAGAAGCTTAAATGTAAATTTGATTGTAGCATTATTTTCATGACAATCAAAGACATTTGCAACTCCCATTATTCAAATAATATACTCCTGTATACTTACTATTGTACTTCACAATATTTGTATACACAACAGTAATGAGAATTTGGATTGAAAATATGTTTAATTGTCAAGAAAATGTTTCTTCTTTACACAGTTATTGAACTGAACTGAATCAACACTGAATTGACTTCAGCTGAATAACGACAGTATTGTTTTCTGTAGAGCTGCTTATAGCAGAATTGAGTTTCCTTTGCATCATTGATCATTGTTTTCCTGTTTATCCGTGTAAAGCTGCTTTGAATGATCTGTCTTGTATGAAGCGCTGAAGAAATAAAGCAAGTTCCTCTCAGCATGTGATCTCGCCTCACCGTACAGGCTCTGAATAGACTTTCTGTCCATCCAGTCGATCTCGAAGCCCCCGTCCTGGGGAAGGTAACTGGGCTGCATGATGGATCCGGGCCGGTAGATGTGAGGAAGCCCTAAAACATGCCCGATCTCATGAACCGCTACCTGAACGAAACACACGTCAAATCACAGTCAGAGACTCAGATGCACAAGTGACAGTTTCAGAGATTTGTATTGTATTTAATTTAGTGCATCAGTGAGCAGTTGTTTTATTAAATCAGTGCAACTTTTACACTGGACAAAACACCAAAGGTATCTTAATCATCAAACATCAAAAATGTTTATTTTATAGTATCTCTTCTATTCTCTGATGACAAGGGCGGGGCTATAACCTGTCACTCACATGAGATCAGATCAGCCAATAGCAAACCACAACCATCCAATCAATTCCCCAAGGACAAAATCAACAAATTACAAAATACCGCCTGCAAAATATGCAAACTGCAAAATACAAATGTAAAATGCAAATTAATGCAAAATATGTAAATGCGCAAATGCAAAATATGCAAATGCACATTGCAAAATATGCAAATGCACATTGCAAAATACAAATGCAAAATATGCAAATGCACAACGCAAGATAATGCAAATTAATGGAGCGCAACTGCAAGAAAACTAAACTAGAGGTATTTCGGATTTCGTGGAAAGAGAGCTCGATTGCTTACAGAGAGGCTTTAAAAGCTGCTAGATCTGCTTATTTTTCAAACCTATTAGAAGAAAATAAACATAATCCAAGGTATTTATTTGAAACAGTGGCTAAACTAACGAGAAAGAAAGCTTCAAGCTCAGAAGTGTCCAAGCAACACAGCAGTGATGACTTTATGAACTTCTTCACTTATAAGATTGATAATATCAGGGACAAAATTATAACTATGCAACCGTCTACCACAGTATCGCATCAGGAAGTGCATTGTAGTCTCCCTGAGGAAAAATTTGATTCATTTGTTGCTATAGGAGAGGAAGAATTCTGCAAACTCGTTAATTCATCTAAATCGACAACTTGTATGTTAGATCCTATACCGACTAAGCTACTGAAAGAGATGTTTCCAGTGGTCATATATCCTCTTCTTAATATCATTAATTCATCTTTGTCTCTAGGATACGTACCAAAAACCTTTAAACTGGCTATGATAAAACCGCTTGTTAAAAAAACACAACTTGATCCTACAGAATTAGTCAATTACAGGCCAATCTCGAATCTGCCTTTTCTGTCAAAGATTTTAGAAAAAGCAGTATCTTCACAACTGTGTTCCTTTCTAGAAAGAAATGATATCTGCGAGGATTTTCAGTCCGGATTTAGACCGTACCATAGTACTGAGACCGCTCTCATTAGAGTCACAAATGATTTGCTCTTATCATCGGATCGTGGTTGTATCTCTCTATTAATGTTACTCGATCTTAGTGCTGCATTTGACACCATTGACCACAACATTCTTTTAAATAGACTAGAAAACTATGTTGGCATTAGTGGAATTGCATTAGCATGGTTTAAATCATACTTAACTGACCGTTATCAGTTTGTAGCAGTGAATGAAGAGATGTCTTATCGATCACAAGTTCAGTATGGCGTACCACAAGGCTCAGTACTAGGACCGCTGCTGTTCACTCTGTACATGCTACCATTAGGAGATATCATTAGGAAACATGGAGTTAGCTTTCACTGTTATGCCGATGATACTCAGCTGTATATTTCTTCAAAACCCAACGAAACTTACCAATTCACAAAATTAACGGAATGCATAGCTGATATAAAAAATTGGATGACTAGTAATTTCCTACTACTAAATTATGAAAAGACAGAGATTCTAATTATTGGACAAAAAACTTCCACACGTAATAACCCAGAATACTGTCTAACACTTGATGGCTGCTCTGTCAAGTCTTCGTCGTCGGTTAGGAACCTGGGTGTGCTCTTTGATACCAACCTTTCTTTTGAAAGCCACGTGTCTAGTATCTGTAAAACTGCATTTTTCCATCTTAAAAATATATCCAAAATACGCCATATGCTCTCATTGGGAAATGCGGAACAATTAGTCCATGCGTTCATGACCTCAAGGCTAGATTATTGTAATGCTCTGCTGGGTGGTTGCCCTGCACGCTTAATAAATAAACTACAGCTAGTTCAAAACGCCGCAGCTCGAGTTCTTACCAGAACCAGGAAATATGACCATATTAGCCCGGTTCTGTCAACACTGCATTGGCTCCCTATTAAACATCGTATAAATTTTAAAATATTGTTGATTACCTACAAAGCACTAAATGGTTTAGCTCCGCAGTACTTGAGCGAGCTCTTAACGCATTATAGTCCTTCACGTCTATTGCGATCTCAAAACTCCGGCCAGTTGATAATACCTAGAATATCTAAATCGACTGCTGGCGGTAGATCCTTTTCCTATTTAGCACCAAAACTTTGGAACAGTCTTCCTACCATTGTCCGGGAAGCAGACACACTATGTCAGTTCAAAGCTAGACTAAAAACACATCTCTTCGCCTAGCATACACATAATACACTATAGACTTCTATAAATTCAATGTTAGGCTGCATAGATTAGGTCAGCCGGAACTGGGAACACTTCCCTTAAATCTTGATGTACTCGCTACATCATAAGAAGAATGGCATCTACGCTAATATTAGTGTCTCTGTTTATCCCGAGGTTTTCCCGCAGCCTGCCGGATCCAGGCCGTATCCAGATCTGACGAAGGAGATCCGCCTGGACCCGATGACACTGCAGTGCTGAAGTGTCCACTATCCTCTCCCTATGGAGGATCCCTTTCCCACTCTACAGATAAAGCGTTGTGAATTCCGGCTCGCGTACCCCGAAGTGATAAAATAAAACAAAATTCTGTATCAAAATTTATAGGCAAGAAAAGTAGTTTGTTTAGGCTGTGTTGTATGAATTATAAACCTGCGCACATATTTTAAAAGCACATAACTATAGAATCAATTCTGAATGAGCACGTGAACGCCGTCAGCGTTAATCACAGGTTCGCGTTTAAAGTCTGATCATTTCAACGGAGGTGAATCAATAAAAGTTAACTTTAGCTGGAAGTAACATTATTCAAGAACCGCTATAAAGCCAAAACAATCTGTTACCTTAAATTATGTTTATCTCTGTAAAGCTGCTTTGAAACAATCCATTGTTAAAAGCGCTATATAAATGAAGATGACTTGACTTGACTAATGCAAAATATGCAAATGAACAATGCAAAATAATGCAACACACAAATGCATTATGCAAGATCATGCAAAATACAAATGCGAAATATGCAAATGCACAATGCAAGATAATGCAAAATATAAATGCAAAATACAAATGCGAAATATGCAAATGCACAAAGCAAAATAATGTATTGTGCCCTGTCCTAAAATCCAGCCCCACTCTACATTAGTTCTTGATCTAGAAGCGTTTTACTCTGATATACAGCACAATAGGGAAGAAAAGATGAGAGTGACTTCAGTTTCATGCTGACTTTAACTGTAACTGAACCTAGTCTGGTTTCTCTGAGCTTTTGTAGTTTAGCGCATGCTCTCTCATTACCTTCAGAAGACTGATCCCGTTGTCCGTGTTTGGGACAGTGAAATGTTCATCATCGTCGAAGTGAATGTCTCCGAGGAACCACGCGTGAGCAAACTCTCGGCCCGCGCCGTCAAACCGCTGAGAGCAGCCCAGATGTCGGCCTGTAGGGGGCAGCAGAGGTTACGTTACCAAAGAGTTAGATATATGACAATAAAACACGTTATCCTAAAAGAATGAAGTGAAAATAAAGGGCTGAGGTTTTAGACTGACTTTCAGTGCTGCACCAAAATGAATAAGTTACAACAGAAATATATTATTACTATTATATAAAACTTATTTAAACTATTTGATTCAATCAGAAAAACACGATTTATCAAATTAATATAGCGGTAAAGCACTGATTTTACTATCTCTTTATGAACTTTTTGAAGTGTCAAAGTGGTAGTTGCTTAGGTTGTCAATGGAGGGACAGAAATCTCTCAGATTTCATTAAAAAGATCTTCATTAGTGTTTAGAAGATGAATGAAAGTCTTACATGTTTGGAACGACATGAGGGTGAGTAATTAATTACAGAATTAAAATTTTTGAGTGAACCGACCTGTCCCGAAGCCCAGTCTGATGTCGATGTCTTCCAGAGGACAGTGAACGTCCTCAACAAACTGCAGCGGGGAAACTTCACTCCACATGCGGAAGGCGAGTCTGAAGATGTACTTCTGCTCATCGATGGATAGCTGACTGCTGTAACCTTCCCCGATCAGACGCCACTTCAGAAGACTCTTGGAGAACGCCATGTGTCCCGACCCCTCGCCGGCATCTCTCCTCCTCCTGCTCTTCTGAAGACTCTTGGAGAACGCCATGTGTCCCGACCCCTCGCCGGCATCTCTCCTCCACCTGCTCTTCAGAAGTGCTTCCAGGTGCCGTTTCTTCCTCACAGGAGGTCGAGTATTACTGGATGTCCGTGTATCAGCATCAGTGTGATCGAGTGTCGTGGCGCTGTTGGGCTCAGCGGTGTCGTGTTCAGTAGAATCTGGTTCTTCGTTCTGATCCAGGACGCCACATCTGGGTTTATTCATGGCTGCTTTGGTGGCGTCATCAAACACACCCGTGACTGGAAGAGCATTGAGCCTCTGGAAGTCCTTCAGCGCCGTGAGGAACTGGAGATCATGCGATGTGGATCCGCCCTCCTGCAGGTCCTGAGAGAGACTGATGTCCATCTCACCCGAAGCTTCTGCTGAGATCTGAGGATCATCGACGTCTCCTGCTTTAATGAACCCATACTTAGACAGAAACACCTAAAATAATACAGAAAGAGGCATATATCAATATAGGTCAATAACTAAACCTACTTAGTATTAGATCACAGACAGACAGACAGACAGACAGACAGATCTATCTGTCTATCTATCCAGCCAGAAAAATGGAGTGCAACTGGAAGAAAACTAAACTAGAAGTATTTCGTATTTCATGGAAGGAGAGCTCGACCGCAAACAGAGAGGCCTTAAAAGCTGCTAGATCTGCTTATTTTTCAACCCTTTTAGAAGAAAATAAACAAAACCCGAGCTATTTATTTGAAACAGTTGCTAAACTAATGAAAAATAAAGCCTCAAACCCAGAAGTTTCCAAGCAGCACAGCAGTAATGACTTTATGACCTTCTTCTCTTACAAGATTGATAATATCAGGGAGTAGGGCTGGGACAACGCGTCAACGTCATCGATTAAGTCGACGCAAAAAATACGTCGACACAAAATATGCGCGTCGATTCGTCAGCCCCAAAGCAAAAATGGCGGCGCCGGAGAGTAGTAGCAACACGAGTGGCTCCTCAGACTTTCAAAGTGCAAGGTGCAAAGTGCACTCGTTCCTCTAAAGTAGAGATGCACCGATTGATCGGCTGGTGACCGGAATTGGCTGATTTTCACATGATCGGCGACCGGCCGGTCAGTCTGACATATTCCGATTTTATGCCGGTCAAATGCACTCGGACGCCGCATGATTAACATCGCGCAACATTAGCATCACACGTGCACACGGAACGCACATGTAGGAAACCTCGTGAATTACGGCCGTTTTGGGGGGGGGTTTTCCGGCGTGCATGTTAATCAATGAGTGCATTCACACCGGGAGCAGGAGCAGCGCGTGAGCAGCAGTGAAGCGCGGGTTTCGGCGCAGAGTATTTTTTTTGCAGCACTGCTCTCAATTAAAGTGAAAGCACACTTTTGATGGACAAAATAAATATGATTTCACTCAAAAAGTGCCCAAAATGCACAAAATTTGCATGTCTGGTGTGTTTTAACTAGAACTGGAGTAAGCTATGTCAGAAAAGAAAATGAAGACTCAAAAATATTTATAGAAATTTTTTTTTATTGAATGCTAGACATCAAGTTGTTATTTTCATCAGAAAGAAGAATTACAAGATGCACTATTTTTTAGTAAGCTAGGCCTATGTGTTTTCAAGGCTTCAAAGTTTTATTGAATGCTACCTCTGACTAAGAATGCATTACTTTGCACTTGTATATTTTTTTATTTTGGAATTTTAAGAGCAATAAACATGTATTGCAATGTTAAGGAATTCATGTTTTTTTCTATCAGATATATAAATCAACATATATAAATTGGTATTAGTCAATTAATGGGGAGATAATCGATAACAGAATCGAATCGAAATCGAATCGGACAGAAAAATTGAATCGTTAGATTAATCGATGCATCGAAAAATTAATCGCTAGATTAATCGTTTAAAAAATAATCGTTTATCCCAGCCCTATCAGGGAGAAAATTATAACTATGCAACCCTCTACTACAGCATCGCATCAGGGAGTGCATTGTAGTCTCCCTGAAGAAAAAATCGATTCATTCATTGCTATAGGAGAGGAAGAATTTTATTAACTCGTTAAATCATCTAAATCGACAACATGTATATTAGACCCTATTCCGACTTAGCTACTGAAAGAGATGCTTCCAGAGGTCATAGATCCTCTTCTTATTATCATTAATTAATCTTTGACATTAGGATACGTACCAAAAAGTTAAGCTGGCTATGATTAAACCGCTTGTTAAAAAAACACAACTTGATCGTACAGAATTAGTCAATTACAGGCCGATCTCAAATCTGTCAAAGATATAGAAAAGGCAGTAGCTTCACAACTATGTTACTTTTTAGAAAGAAATGATATCTGCGAAGATTTCCAGTCAGGATTTAGACCGTACCATAGTACTGAGACAGCTCTCGTCAGAGTCACAAATGATTTGCAAGCATCGACCACAACATTCTTTTAAATAGACTAGAAAACTATGTTGATATCAGGGGAATTGCACTAGCATGGTTTAAATCATACTTATCTGACCATTATCAGTTTGTAGCAGTAAATGAAGAGATGTCTTATCGATCACAATTTCAGTATGGCGTACCACAAGGCTCAGTACTAGGACCGCTGCTGTTCACTCTGTACATGCTACCCTCACTCACACACACACACACACTGTACATGCTACCCTTGGGAGATATCATTAGGAAGCATGGCATTAATTTTCACTGTTATGCTGATGATACTCAGCTGTATATTTCTTCACGCCCAAAAAAAAAAAAAAACAATTCACAAAATTAACAGAATGCATAGCTGATATAAAAAATTGGATGACTAGTAACTTCCTACTACTAAATTCTGAAAAAAAAACCCAGAGATTCGAATTATTCTATACACGTAATAACCTAGAATACTGTCTAAAACTTGATGGCTGCTCTGTCTTAAGTCTGCTTAAGTCTTCGTCGTCGGTTAGGAACCTGTGTGTGTGTGTGTGTGTGTGTGCTCTTTGATAGCAATCTTTCAATTAAAAGTCACATTAATAGTATCTGTAAAACCGCATTTTTCCAACTTAAAAATATATCTAAATTACGTCATATGCTCAGAGCATAATGCTCTCATTGACAAAGGCGGAACAGTTAGTTCATGTGTTCATGACATCAAGGCTAGATTATTGTAATGCTCTACTGGGTGGTTGCCCTGCACGCTTAATAAATAAACTACAGCTAGTTCAAAACGCCGCAGCTCGAGTTCTTACCAGAACCAGGAAATATGACCATATTAGCCCGGTTCTGTCAACACTGCATTGGCTCCCTATTAAACATCGTATAAATTTTAAAATATTGTTGATTACCTACAAAGCACTAAATGGTTTAGCTCCGCAGTACTTGAGCGAGCTCTTAACGTATTATAGTCCTTCACGTCTATTGCGATCTCAAAACTCCGGCCAGTTGATAATACCTAGAATATCTAAATCGACTGCAGGCGGTAGATCCTTTTCCTATTTAGCACCAAAACTTTGGAACAGTCTTCCTACCATTGTCCGGGAAGCAGACACACTCTGCCAGTTCAAAGCTAGACTAAAAACACATCTCTTTGACCTAGCATACACATAATACATTATAGACTTCTAAAAATCAATGTTAGCTTGCATAGATTAGGTCAGCCGGAACTGGGAACACTTCCCTTAATCCTGATGTACTCGCTACATCATAAGAAGAATGGCATCTACGCTAATATTAGTGTCTCTGTTTATCCCGAGGTTTTCCCGCAGCCTGCCGGATCCAGGCCGTTAATTAAAGTTTGCATAGGGAGTTTTCGGTGTCGTATTAGCGGCCCCTATAAGTTAATTTAACTAAAGATCTTTGCGACAGAAGTGAATCAATCAAAACTGACTTTGGCTGGAAAGTAACTTTATTCTAGAGCTGTCATGAAGGCAAAACAATCTGTTACTTTAATTTATTATTTACCTAGGCTATTATCACTGTAAAGCCACTTTGGAACAACCTACATTGTTAAAAGCGCCATATGAAGATGACTTGACAGACAGACAGACAGACAGACAGACCTCTGCAGTGTCGGTGTCAGTGATGAGCTCAGCCTGATGGATGTCGCTCAGCACATCTGAATGATCTCTGCTGTGGAAGATCTTCTCTGCGCTGATGAAGATGAAGGACCGGAGGATGAAGATCAGCCGGATCGCGACCAGCATCGTTAGAGTCTGTCAGCACTGAGACTCGTGTGTGTGTGACTGAACTGAGACTCAACTGGGAGTGAGACTGAACTCGACACGCGGTTTATACTATCTATAGATTATAGAAGGGGCGTGTCTTTATAACTACCTCACGCGCTCGCGCCTCTGTGTGAAACAGCGGAGGATTATTTCACCCAAAAACAAGCAGAGACTGAACACCGACACCTTCATATGAAGCCACGCGACTCACACCTGCCTGAGAGAAACACACCTGAGCGCGTGCGCCACTCACCTGTGTCACTGTCACGATGACACCTGCGTCCATTACTCACCGTAAATTATGATTTAAATAAAATCAATTACACATGTAATGAAAAATGTTAGTTATTTAAAATTCTGCCATCAACATTAAGGAAAATGTCTACTTTAATATAATGATATTATTTTAAAAATATAATTAAAATAATTAAAATTTAAAAGTTGCTTAAATTTCTGCCCATCAACATTGAGAATATACACTTTATGAATAGGCCTATTATATATTTATTTTATATTAAAATAAAAAAATATAAATAATTAGAAATGTAATTAAAATGTAACCTTTAGGTTTTTAAGATTATGCTCATCAACATTATTAAAGGAGAATATCCACAAAATATTTTTTAATACTGCACTTTATGAAGCATCTTCCATCACAAAAAAATGTTTAAATCACCAGTTCACGTTTACATCACACTGAAATTTACTTGCATTTAACATTAAACACATCGATAAGGAGATTCCTACGAACAAAATATAGCGCAAAACATGATAATGATTCTGATAAACTGATGCATGAAATGTTTTTTTCTTCCTACAAATACAGATAGATATTAAAAGTTCATTTAAAAACATTATTTATATCTAATATCCATATACTGGCAAATATTTGCCAATGCAAAGCTTCCCTAAACTCTGGATGAGGGTAAGAGGTCAGGGGTCAGAGGTCAGGGGTCACTGCAGGGCCCGTGTGATGGCAGTGGCGAGGTGTTTAGCCGTGGGTTTCTCAGCACAACATCTGACCGTCAGTCCGTGAGACTCCAGCGCGTCTGCCGTCGTGGGTCCGATCGCTGCGAACTGAAGAACACAGTTCTGTCACTGCTATATTTTCTGAGACTGTGTGTGTGTGTGTGTGTGTGTGTGTCGCACCATTATCTGCTCCAGCCGAGATCCTGACAGCCTCTTCAACAAGTCCAAACAGAACGTCACTCCTGACGGGCTGAAGAACGCCACACTAGCAGGGACGCCCTAAACACACACACACACACACAGGTGACACCTGTGCTCATTTTTACCACTGATGGGCATTATTTACATCGTAAAACAACACTTCTTTTTATTACATTTATAAACAGGAATGTGATTATATGATTCAAATAAAATGTAAATAATTATACATGTAATTTAATATGCAACCATCAACATTGATTTTGGATTTCAATATACACTTATTTTATACACTTAAATTCAATTTAAATAATGTAACATTTTAAAAATGTAACACCATTGAGAATATTCACTTGAATATCGCATATTATTATATCTGTGTAACATCTGTGTAATATCTGTGTAATATCTGTGTAATATCTGTGTAATATCTGTGTAACATCTGTGTAACATCTGTGTAATATCTGTGTAATATCTGTGTAATATCTGTGTAATATCTGTGTAATATCTGACACCTGCTGCCTGAAATAATCTGTGATGTTTTTCTGCAGATCAGGATGTTCAGAAGTTTGATAGACGCTCAGAGTCTCCAGAGGAACGCCTGACGGACAGAACACATTCACAGATTCAAACACAAAAAACAACTCATTTATAGGATTATTTTGGGGTGATAAAACCTATTAAATGTGCATAATACTCTAATAATCTTAACAAAAACATCATATTGCAAACAGAAAGCTTCATGCTTATGTAAAATAGAATTTATTTATTTTTCTCTGCATAAGAAACACTAAGAATGATTTTTATGAAACATTTTCGATGTTGTAGTGTGTGTAAGTGTTTGATCGTCTCACGGTTGCTCCTCAGCGCGGCGGGCAGAACTTCCCGTTTGATGGATCCGCAGGGAAAGAACAGCGGCAGAGACTCTCGATTCTCCCCTGCGATTAACAAAACTCCACATGAACAGACTCTCATATACAGCAAACCCTGTTACTATAGAAGTGTGTTATATTCTCCTGGCCTCAGAGAGAGGTAGTGTGTGTGAGAGAGAGAGAGTGTGTGTGTGTGTGTGTGTGTGTGTGTGAGAGAGAGAGAGTGAGTGAGTGAGTGAGTGAGTGAGTCGTACTCTGCAGGATGAGCAGTGAGAGTGAGTCTGTTATGTATGTGTGTGTGTGTGTGTGTGTGTGTGTGTCGTACTCTGCAGGATGAGCAGTGAGAGTGAGTCTGTTATGTATGTGTGTGTGTGTGTGTGTGTGTGTGTGTGTTGTACTCTGCAGGATGAGCAGTGAGAGTGAGTCTGTTATGTGTGTGTGTGTGTGTGTGTGTGTGTGTGTATTGTACTCAGCAGGATGAGCAGTGAGAGTGAGTCTGTTATGTATGTGTGTGTATGTATGTGTGTGTGTGTGTGTGTGTGTGTGCAGGTGTGTGTGTGTGTGTGTCGTACTCTGCAGGATGAGCAGTGAGAGTGAGTTTGTTATGTATGTGTGTGTGTGTGTGTGTGTGTGTGTGTGTGTGTGTGTGTGTGTCGTACTCTGCAGGATGAGCAGTGAGAGTGAGTCTGTTATGTATGTGTGTGTGTGTGTGTGTGTGTGTGTGTGTGTGTGTGTGAGTGTCGTACTCTGCAGGATGAGCCGTGACAGTGAGTCTGTTATGTATGTGTGTGTGTGTGTGTGTGAGTGTGTGTCGTACTCTGCAGGATGAGCCGTGACAGTGAGTCTGTTATGTATGTGTGTGTGTGTGTGTGTGTGTGTCGTACTCTGCAGGATGAGCAGTGAGAGTGAGTCTGTTATGTATGTGTGTGTGTGTGTGTGTGTGTGTGTCGTACTCTGCAGGATGAGCCGTGACAGTGAGTCTGTTATGTATGTGTGTGTGTGTGTGTGTGTGTGTGTGTGTGTGTGTGTGTGTCGTACTCTGCAGGATGAGCAGTGAGAGTGAGTCTGTTATGTATGTGTGTGTGTGTGTGTGTGTGTGTGTGTGTGTGTGTGTGTGTGTGTGTGTGTGTGTCGTACTCTGCAGGATGAGCCGTGACAGTGAGTCTGCGGTTCCCGTTTCTTCACCCAGCGGACACAGACCCAGATCCGCAACTAAACATTTCAACACAATACAACTATTAAAACCATAAAGCAAAGGCATCAATATCTGAAACAGTTTCACCACTGAAGATGCTGAGTGGAAATCTGACTTTGCATCTATAATGTGATGTCATATTTCAGCACAAACATAAAAACGTATATATATATATATTTGGTGAGAAGAAGAGACTCTTCCAGAAACATTAAACAATCTTAATGTTTCCAAAGTTTTGACTGGTACTGTGTGTGTGTGTGTGTGTGTGTGTGTGTGTGTGTGTGTGTGTGTGTGTGTGTGTGTGTATATATCTGAGCATGTTCTCAATAAAATTAAGTGTTTGCAGTAATTGCGAAGACGAGGATGATGCGAGATGAAGGTCGTGTGATGACGAGGCACAGCTGGGGTTCAGGTGTGTGTGACAGGACGCAGGTGTGCAGCAAACACACACACTTCCTTCCCCGTAAAACACTGATCAGGGAAACGACAGGGACGTGTGAATCACATCCACGTGTGACCGAACACCTGCGAGGAAACCTTCGGATGTGTGTGTGTGTGTGTGTGTGTGTGTGTTCAGCTGGAGTGACACGTACCTGAAGATGCTGTCGCTTTTCCAACCACATAAACTGACTTTGCGTTCCACTCGTCTTTCACTGCGTCCCATTCTGGAGGACGAAGACACGCGATTAGAGAACGTGTAACGAAGCCCTCATGTCACGACACTGAACTCACGATACCGTATTACTGCGATACTACAAGACATGTGGTGAAAGGTTTACAAAAACTGCACTGTTGATTAAAATGCTAGATTTGATATTTTAGTGTGTGTGTAAATGTTGGACTCAGTGCTGAAACCCAAAGCACAGGACAATAGAGACACCAGAATAACAATATTCATGATTCTGAAGCTGAAATACTGAATTATTGAAGATGAATATGCTTGTGCTGTCACTGACTAGATATATTTAAAATAATGTCGGCCACTTTTTACTAGTAACATCAGACATCTGGCATTATCAAGACACACACATATTCCCCCAGTGCATTATTATACATTATATTCAACATTATATAGCAGTTTAATGTAGTACTGACACTTGAACACTACATAAACACACAGTAATTTTAATTTTGGGTGAACTATACGCAATATATATTGATGCATTTTTGTATAGCGAATAGCGATATATTGTGACACCCCTAGCAGAAAGGCAACGCTTTACAATAAGCTCTCATCTGTCCAGACTAGTAAACGACATTAGCGGATGTATTAATCTCAGATGTTGTTGTGCACATTATTAAAAACAAAAGTTGTATCTGTTAACATCAGTTAATGCACTGTGAACATTACCAATTGAGATAAATTCAATGTCAACTTGTAACAAAAGTGATAAAAAGTGATGAAACCGTAAACTTTAGTAGTTTTCCGTGAGCACTTACTAAACTCTTATTTCACATACACACAGTAACATTTACATGTACACTTTTATCCAAAGCCATTTACACTGCATGCAAGATAGACATTTAATTTCTTTTAATTCATGCATCCTCTGTGTAAGCTTAGGTTCCCATTGACCCTGTCTGTGTCTGTGTGTCTGTGTGTGTGTGTGTGTGTGTGTGTGTGTGTGTGTGTGTGTGTGTGTGTGTGTTCCATACTCACTGTGTGTGTGTGTGTGATCCATACTCACTGTGTGTGTGTGTGTGATCCATACTCACTGTGTGTGTGTGTGTGCGAGTCTAAGCAGGTCTTGACAGCCTCCACGGATCTAGGACTCGTGAAGATCAGACCTCCAAACCTCTCGGGCTGAAAGAGCTGGTGTTTCACAGTTTCACAAACACAATCAGTTCACATCTTATAAAACTACAAACCTTATTCAACTTCAGAAACATATACAAATAAAAACTCACCCTCTCTAAAAGCTCATTCAGAGACACAAATGTGAAAGACAGAACCGGGATCAAAGCAGCTGTATGTCCATATGAAGCCAGTTCCTGAAATAAAAGCCCAATATTACTCTCTCAAAGCTATTGTGATGATGATTATTATATTATTATTACCTTGATATAAGGGTCTGCTTCATTTTCACTCTCTCTAGGCTCTTTCAGCAGCAGCACTTTCATTTTTGCAGTCATCTAACACCACTGAAACAGTGTTTGCAATGTTAATAAAGGAGTTTCTTCAGAGTCAGTGTTTCATACAACAACGCCCATAAGAATACACAAGCTGTCACACACTGATAACAAACGAGAACAACAGACAACAGCAAACACATGTAAGTTAACTTAGTGTGTGTTCATGCACTGACATCATTAAATGAGGCCGTTCGAATCGGGTGTGACAAATAAGAGTTTGAATGATTAATGAATGAACTGTGTCTTAATATTAGTTGAGAAATACATACTTGCAGCGAGTGAGATCATGCAGCTGTCCGCATATTTACTGTTATATGATTATGAAAACTATAGCAGTGAACCCGGAAGCAGCAGCGACACAATAAACACAACAGCGCACTTCTTCAAAATAAAAGTCTCTTTACGACCTAACAGTGCAAACATTTTTAATAATAATTATTATTATTATTATTATTTACGGGAGATTGGAGGAGGGGTAATTTATGTTTTTAATCCATTTTTAAAGACATTATAAACCGAATTGCTTGACTGGCTTAAAGTCCCCATGAAATCACAACAAAAAAAATCTTCGTCTTTTAGCATGAATGTTAGTCTTACTGTTATCTATAAGGTAGTGTGCTCCAAAACAATGACAAAATTCGCATTTAGAAGATATAAACATTCAAAATGTACAGTCTCTTACGTACGCCAGTAGCCTATGGATCAATGATTTTGATTACATATGTAGGAAAGATGTAAAATGTTTCTCCCAGCCTCAGGGGGGAGCTGTGTTCTGTGAGTGTTTCACTGTGTGAGTGAGCCTTTCTTCACATGGGTGGAGCTGTTTTTTAATTCAGTTCTATTTTCCCTGTGAAAAGGTAAGGAGGGTTTTCACTGTTCTCTGTTACATCTATTTAATTTCCTTAATTATATTGGCCATCCATGTTATTTGAAGAAATATATTACTGTTAAAGATGTTAACTAACATAGATGTGCAGTTATTTGCTATGGATGGTTTTGTATTTCTGATATTATTTAATGGGTTGTAAATTCCATGTGGTGGATTATATATTTCTGTGTATTGTATGGTGTTTAACGTTTGTCAGAGTATTTTGAGTTTTGTTCTTTGTATTTTGGGTGTATGTGACATTTGACATTAATTGTCATATGCGAAAAGTTATTTTTAGCACGTATCATGATAGCACTGAGCGGATCAAGAACAGAACACGTATCGGACCCATTGAATTCTGCACAGAATGCTGTATTTTAAGCGATATGGAGGAGATTAGGAGGAGAAACGGTTAGAGATTAGGAGGAAACTGCAGCTTTACAGAGATCAACGGCTCTGGCCGAGCTGTGATATAAACCAAACGCTATTGGCTATTTTAAAAAGGGGAGGAGCTGTTCGATAAGCCCCGCCCTGTCTTCCTGTTTCACTGGAAATTACTGCACGTCAACACATTGAATAATGCTCCCCGTTTCAAGGCACTTCAGTGGGACTTTAAATGTCTTTGTTAGATACCAGGCATAAATAGCTAATATGTAAAATATTAATATTAATAATGTAAAATATAAATATATTCAAAACTATGCACATTTTTCGTATAGTGTTTCCGACTTGAATGCATTAGTGACAGGCAGCATTAGATTGTGTTAAATCCACGATCTAATGCTGGAGTTTGTTGGTGTTTGTTGGCTTTCTTTTGGCCGGTGTGAGTTGTGCTTTATAGTCTGCTGACAAGCCAGGGTTGTTTCAGTTGTTTAGCAGTCAGAAAGCCGAGAAAGAAACTGGAAACTGGCCTGGATGCTTCTCAACCCCTTTCAGGATGGTAGAGGTTTTCTACTTAATACAAAGCTTTGATTGGATATATATATATATAAGTAAATTAAATAAATAAATAAAATAAGATTCAACTAAATAAGTCAAAAAGTAGAAATATAATAAGTATCAGTAGAAAAAACTAGAGAAATACTGTAAAAAAAAGTACATATATATATATATATATATATATATATATATATATATACTGTATATATATTATTGATTTAGTTTAAATATTATTCGAATAAAAAATAACCTTTCACAGACAAGGTTAGTAAGTGATTTGGTTTAATTAAGTACAGGATCATTTTTAAGCTGTTGACGTCTAGACCCCCCATACTAGACTTCCATTATATATATAATTTTTATTAATAATAATTTAAAAGATTCAAAGATTGTACAATGTTTTTAAGCTCAACAAGATTTAAGTGTACAAATCTTTTCTCATTAATATAAAACTTGTAGTCCCTCGTATTATGAAATATGCAGATCTGTCGACTGTGATTGGATGGACTCGCTGCTCTGACTCCTCCCTCTCGCGCGTGTAATCATGAAGTTCAGCAGAAGTGTTCGTGTTGCTCACCTCACCGATCCTCTCGGAAACACCTTCATCACTTCATCCACAGAAGATTCGCACACTTGAAGATGAAGATGAACGATTCACTTCACGCGTTTGACTTTGAGCGTCAGTTTGATGATCGAGTCGCGCGTGAATGGTTTCAGCAGAACTGGTGAGTCAATTGAGCCGAAAATTAATCACTGATTCATCTCATCTATTAACCTGATGTGCGCTCATGATAAGAATAAGAGCATAAGAGTAGCTATTATCATGCAAAAGCAGGATACTATAGAATATAATAGCTATATATACACATTTAATGTGATGTGCAATACATAATAGCCTTCACATTATAATACCCATTGTGTAATAATACAGTAGCATACAGTTAAAGATTCTTAAAATGTGTATTGTGCAATATGTGTAATATAGGCTATCTAACGTGTATTAGATATTATTTTACTTTAAGCGTGATATTACACAGGTATATTAGTAAAGGCAGTCTGTAGTTAGCTTTAAACACTCCCTGCTCATTAAAGTGAGGCAGTAAAGTCATCAGGCTTTGACCTTTCATCACAAATATCACAATTACATTAATAAACAACAAACACAAAAAGACCTTGTGATTCTTGTGTATTAATGTGTGTGTGGACTCTATTCTGCTGTGATTGATTGATAGATGTGTGTGTGATAAGAGCAGGTTCACGTGAAGGACTGCAGAGATTCGCTCACCTTTGACCTTTCCGCTGATTGTGAAAATCTTTTATTTGATGGTTTAGATCAGGACAGAGACGTTGTTATGTGTGACAATAAAATGAGATTAAAATAAAAAAGTAAAAAAGTGGAAATATAATAAGTATCTGTGGAAAAGTCTAGAGAAATGCTGTAAAAATAAAAACTGAAACAAAATAATAATAAGATTAAAATAAATCAATAAAATGTGATGAAAATAAAACAATTATTAGTTAGTTATTAATCTATTAAATAGATTAATTAACATAAAAATTACATAATCAAATAAATAAATAATACATTTACCAGTACAGTACATAATAGTAGTAGGTAGAAAAAAATAATATAATAATGTTACGTAATAATAACTCATTTTAGATTTATAAAATTATAAATGGGAGGGGTTATAAAAGATAGATGGCTTACATTTATATGTTTGCTATTTTTAAATAATTTAAGAATAATACCTTTGTGCTTTATAAAATACGCTTTCTTTGCATTCTGTCACTTTAATATCCTCCTGCATAACTAATATCTCTGAATCTTACAACTAATATCTCTGAATCTGTTCATGAGTTCTGAGAGTGTAATCAGAATAATGTGTTCTAACTATTTTATTTTATTTATTTTAAACATGCTGTATGTAGCTACACGTATATATGGTTTGTGTCGAGTTTTGTGTGTTACTGACTGCCATATCAAATTCCTGTGTGTCTGCTGATGCATTTGGCGAATAAAGTGATTCTGATTCTGACTCTAGGGGAACAGCGTTTGTCCTGTCCGGCACGTATGCGCTGGTCATATTTCTGGGACGTGTGTTTATGAAGCACAGGCAGAAGCTGGACCTGCGGACGCCGCTCATGTTCTGGTCTCTGAGTCTGGCTTTATTCAGGTGAGAAACAGAGGAGATCTGTCTTTGACACTAGTGGTGACACACACATTACAATCACACATTAACAACACACACACACAATTAACTAAATTATACAATAAACACTGTTTCCATCATTCCAAAAAAACACACGCTATAATGCCAGCTATTATTTTGTATCACTTTATTATTATTTATCTTATTTTTTTATTGGAGGAATACAGGTGAAACTCGAAAAATGATAATATGGTGCAAAAAAGTTCAGTAATTCAACTTAAAAGGTGAAACTAATATATTATATAGACTCATTACATGCAAAGTGAGAAACCCCAAATTCAAAATTAGAATATTGTGAAAGTGTTTCATAAGCCGTAAGCCATAATCACCAAAATTATAACAAATAAAGGCTTGAAATATCTCACTTTGCATGTAATGAGTCTATATAATATATTAGTTTCACCTTTTAAGTTGAATTACTGAAATAAATGAACTTTTGCATGATATTCTCATTTTTCGAGGACATATATCGACCAAAAAAAAACACAGATATACAACAATATAAGAATAGACGAAAAAATATTGTATCACGTTAGAAACTTGTACGATTTAAGATAATCACTGCCATCGGGACAAACGATTTTTCGTAGACGTTTCTTCTGACCACAGGAATTTCGAGTCTTGATTTGATCTCAGTCTGATGGTGTCTGTGTTCTGGATGTGTGTTTAGCTGATCTTCCTCATCGCTGTGGTGTGTGTCAGTGTTACAGGAGCAATGAGGACGAGCTGGTACATGTTCTCTGTGCTCACGACACACGGCTTCAGGCAGTCTGTGTGTGACACGGACTTCTACAGCGCTCCCGTCAGCAAGTTCTGGGCGTTTGCGTTCGCTCTGAGTAAAGCGCCTGAGCTCGGTGAGACTGATGTTCACACACACACACACTCATAACACTGACTGATGCGGTTTAAAGGGAGTAACTCATAACTCAATCTTCTCTATAAGCTGGATGAAAGGTGAGCACACTGACAAAAAGTGGAGTGGGATTTACTTTTCAAAAAATTGAAGTAGAAAGACTAAAAAATGCTGGGTTGTTTCAACCCATGTTTGGGTCAAATATGGACAAACCTAATCGTTGGGTTAAAAATTGGGGTTTGTCCATATTTGACCCAAACGTGGGTTGAAACAACCCAGCGTTTTTTAGAGTGTATATTGATTAATTACATAACAACAAAGTTTGTGTATATATAATATATGTGTGTGTATTTGTATATATACTAACAGACACACACACACACACACACATTTACACACAATAAAGTTGCAAGAAGTATGTGAACCCCTTGCAGAAAATGTGAATAATTTTAACAAAATAAGAGATCATACAAAATGCATGTTATTTTTTATTTAGTACTGTCCTGAATAAGATATTTGACAAAAGTTCAAAAGTTTATAAACCATTGATTCTTAACACTGAGAGTACTAAAAAAAAGAACATGCATTTTGTAGGATCTCTTATTTTGTTCAAATGATTCACATGTATATATAATTATTCACACACACACACACACACACACATATATGTATATAATACTATATATACACATATATAAACGGAAACGTTTATGTTAGATGCGATTAATCGCTATTAATCGATTTGACAGCACTAATAAATAGTATTTTCGTGTAAAACACACTCCAATAATCTTTGTTTTATTTACAACTTTAAAACTTTAGTTACAACTCTAATCTTTTAACTTTAAACCCTCAAATTATAACATTTAACCCCTAAGATATTTTTCAGGTTTAAAACAATTATGCACAATTACGCTCAGAATATATGAAATTATATTTAGCAAAAGAAAAATAAAGCCTATTTTTAGGACCATACTTTTTTTTTTTCATTGTGACTTTTTCTTTGACAATTAAGCTCAGTTTCCCAGCTAACAAAAATATGTTCATTTTGCTAAAGTTCCCATTAAGTTATTTCTGAATGTTCTGTTTTTCAAATGATTTTAAATGTTTTTTTTTTTGTTTTGTTTTTTGTTATGTGAACATTAACGGAACATTCCATTTTGCAAACATTATGAGAATGTTACATTTGAAAATTCAAACATTATGAGAATGTTACATTTGAATGTTCTCGGAATGTTCTGAAACAAAAATGTTACAGGAACATCCAACTGAAACATATCAGGGAAAAAAACGCTCTATGAAAGATGCATAAATAATGTTTTTAAAGAGCAGATAACACTGACTGAACATGATATTAGCGTTACTGGGGAACATTTGTCCATGACCTTTACTTTACTTTAAACAACTCGTTTTCCTGGTTCTTGAATGAAAGCTGTGTTCTGTGATGGTCTCCTTCACCCCTGTGTGTGTGTGTGTGTGTGTGTGTGTGGATCAGGTGACACGGTGTTCATCGTTCTGCGTAAGCAGCGTCTGATCTTCCTGCACTGGTATCATCACATCACGGTCCTGCTGTACAGCTGGTACTCGTATAAAGATCACGTGGCCGGCGGCGGCTGGTTCATGACCATGAACTACACCGTCCACGCGTTCATGTACAGCTACTACACCGCCAGAGCGGCCGGCGTCCGCGTGCCCAAGCCGTTCGCCATGCTGATCACACTGATGCAGATGTGTCAGATGCTGGCGGGTCTCAGCGTGCTGGCGCTCGTCTTCAGCTGGAAACACGATGTGTACTGTGTGTCCACCATGCACAACATCATCTACGGGTCCGCCATGTACCTCAGCTACCTGCTGCTCTTCTCACTCTTCTTCTACAACGCGTACCTCGGACGCCCCGCGGACGAGCAGAGAGAGAAGCGAGAGTAGGAGAGGAAGAAGCACTTTTCTATGCTTGGGTGTTTCTTCTTTTAAATATCCATGAAGTAAACTTAGAAGCACTACAGTAGTTTGCGTGCATCACAAATGTCCAGCTCATATTTAATGTGAAATTAAATTTTGCATTAGGAAAATAAAGGCATTTTTAGCATAATTGCATTGTGACCTTTTTCAATCGTATTGTTCTTAAAATAGGCCAGTGTTGGGGAAAGATACTTTTAAAAATAATGCATTGCAGTATTGCGTAACTCCCTAAAAAACGAACTATATAGAATGTATATAGTTTTTATAGAAAGTAGTGCTGGCCAACGATTAAACGCATCCAATATATACATGCATGTGTGTGTATTTATATACACAAAATAATTATACACAGTCACATATATTATGTAAATATAACATACTTTTATTTTGGATGCGATTAATCGTTGCCGGCACTAATGGAAAATAATGCATTACATTACTTTTGGTTTATGTTTTCTCACAGTAACTCAGATATTTTGTTGTAGATTTAAAAGTAATGTTACTTTACTAGTTTAATCTGATTGCATAACTCGCGTTACTTCCCCCAACACTGAAATAGGCTTCGTTTTGTGAATGCGAAATATCATTTTATGTTTTTCTAATGATTTCGTGAGTGTTGAAATGTTTGGTGAGATTCACCCATCAATGGAAGTTAATGAGTTAAACGTGTTAATGTTTACAAAAGATTGATATCGTCACAGAGAAACAAAGACACATTCTCTTGATGTGTGACAATGCCATTGTCCTTTATTAATCGCATCGCAGAGTGAAATGCACAATCTCATTATAAAAGAGAATATGCTTAAAAAGCAGTTTATATAGTGAAATGAGCATCTTGCAGAATCTGCGGTGAGACGTGATTTAGTATGTTATATTTCCTCACTTCAGAGTGTGTAGAGTACATGACAGGCTTTACAGGCGCGATGAGAGCTTCAGTGTGTGTGAGGATCAGTGTGAAGCTCTGAACAGGTCTGACCGGCCGAACACAGGTGTGTGTTGTGTTGGAGGTTGTCGAGGCGTAAACTCGTCTTTCTGCTCCGGCAACACACAGCAGTTTGAGTTCTTCTATCCTCACAGAGACGGTCACACTGAACACCTCACGCTCTTGCGGAGGAATGCGTCTCGAGATGAATTGTCTTCCCAGAACGTTTTGCTGATGATCCCATTAAGTTATAAAACGTTATTCCACAATGTTCTCTGAGCGTTCAAAACATCTAATGTTTTAAAAGCGTTTTCTCTTGGTTATGCAGACGTTAATGGAACATTCCATTGTATCATTTTCTTTTAAAACATGGAACGTTACTTTTGAATGTTCTCTGAACGTTCCGAAACAAGTTGTTACATTTAAAAACCGTTTGATGAATGTCCAACTGAAACGTTTCAGAAAAAAACATTCCATGAATTTGAACTTGATTATTTGAAGAATGTTCATAACTTTGAGGGAACGTTTGCTAAAGTTCTGCTTGGTTCGTGATGTTCTATCTAGACCTTCTCAAACATTAGAAATATCAATTCAAACATAATTTCTATGTATTATTCATTTTAAAATATTATTTTCTTTATTGGGAAGTCCTAATCGTTTGTTTATACCAGTTCTGAAGCACATTTATTAATGAATAAACACCTAACGAACATACTTCTG
>CM060602.1:41660671-41705671 GCA_030578255.1 Tiaroga cobitis | reverse complement strand
GCGAGACGGGTAAGATCATCCTCACAGAGAGGACATTTACTGGAAGTCATACTGACATAAAACCAGTGGAACATTATAAAGGGAAAATATGGGTATGAAGTGATTATGAGCGATTGAATCAATGAGCTGAAACTAAAATGATCATGGGAATGGAAATCATATATATTTATATATATATATATATATATATATATATATATATATATATATATATATATTTTTTTTTTTTATTTTTTTTATAACTTACATTTTTATTAAATTTTCACATGTATATCAACAAAATAATGCAGAAAATGATACATAAATCAAGATAACAATAGTAATAACACTAACAATCTAACAATCTGTCTGGAGATGATGTGCTATACAGTCCACTCTTTTGGCATTTGTTCTTTGTGTCGTGTGTCATATAAATATTACATTTTTCCCAGTTCTTTTCAAAGACATTCTGTTTGACTCTCAAAAGGTATGTCAATTTTTCCATCTCAAAGATTTCCTGGACAATTTCCAACCACTGTTGCTGTTTTGGGATATTGATATTGAGCCAATTTCTTGTGACCGCTTTCTTACTGGATGCAAGTAATACTTTAGTCAAATACAGATCTTCTTTCCTTACAACCTCCTCAATATTCCCTAGGTACATCACTAGACAAGTGTTTGGGATTTCATATCCCAAAACATTTTTAACAACTAGGTTAACATTTTGCCAGTATGTCCCCATTTTTGTACAGTTCCAGAGGATGTGTGCATGGTCTGATTCCACATTCCCGCACAATCTCCAGCATTTTTGTTGTTTAGCGAGTTGCCTCGATTTTATTTTCGGTGTTATGAAATAGCGAACTAAGTTTTTCCAGCAGAACTCTCTCCATATTAAGGAACTTGTAGAAGTACATTGTGTCTCGCACATGCGATACCATGCCTCCTCTTGTATCTGAATTTGTAGTTCTGCTTCCCATTTTGCTTTTATAGAGTGTCGTATCCCCCCTACTCTCACCCAGGGCTTGATAGAAAGCAGAGATGAGCCGAGACCCCTTCTGTTTGTACGAGTCCACAATGACTCTAATCACCTTATTTGTCATTTCAAGTGGCTTTGTCTCCTTTGTGAAATAGTCTCTTAACTGCATGTATCTATAAAAATCTTTGTTTTCTAGGTCGTATTTTGCCTTAAGATCTTGGAAGGTTGGAAATTCTCTACCTGTCGAAACTGTACATATTGCTGTCATACCTTTTTGTGCCCATTCTTTGAATACTGGGGACCGCCCAAACTCCTGTAGTCTTTCCCTTGCACGGATCGCTGTGTCCTCAGCGCTCCTCACTCCGGCTCGCTGGGATGTCAGGGCCTGAAGAATCTGCTCGGTCCTGAAGTCGCGTATTTCTTTACTGATACTTCGAAGCACTGAGCACATGTCTCCCGCGGGGTTACCGTCGGGGCTCTGAGCGTCGTCCATCTCTGGTTTATTCTTCCTTTTCTGTGCGTCATGTTTCTTTTGACTTCTAGTCGTCGCTCCCCTATTCATTCCAATGTAAAATTACTACGAGTTGTTTGCATTTAGTGAATTCAGGGGGGCTAATTCGAACTTGCTATCGGGAGCTCAAGATCACGCAGCCATCTTGTCTCTCAGTCCACCGGAAGCTGAAATCATATATTTTTAATCTTTACAGGATCATTTAGCTTCAAAGTAGGCTACTAAGTGTGTTTCAGGAATCACTGACTGTGATTGGTCTGTTGTGTGTTTCAGTGACTGTGATCGGTCTGTTGTGTGTTGCAGTGACTGTGATTGGTCTGTTGTGTTTCAGTGACTGTGATTGGTCAGTTGTGTCGCAGTGACTGTGATTGGTCTGTTGTGTGTTTCAATGACTGTGATTGGTCTGTTGTGTCGCAGTGACTGTGATTGGTCTGTTGTGTGTTTCAATGACTGGGATTGGTCTGTTGTGTGTTGCAGTGACTGTGATTGGTCTGTTGTGTGTTGCAGTGACTGTGATTGGTCTGTTGTGTGTTGCAGTGACTGTGATTGGTCTGTTGTGTTTCAGTGACTGTGATTGGTCTGTTGTGTTTCAGTGACTGTGATTGGTCTGTTGTGTGTTTCAGTGACTGTGATTGGTCTGTTGTGTGTTGCAGTGACTGTGATTGGTCTGTTGTGTGTTGCAGTGACTGTGATTGGTCTGTTGTGTGTTGCAGTGGCTGTGATTGGTCTGTTGTGTCGCAGTGACTGTGATTGGTCTGTTGTGTGTTTCAGTGACTGTGATTGGTCTGTTGTGTGTTGCAGTGACTGTGATTGGTCTGTTGTGTGTTGCAGTGACTGTGATTGGTCTGTTGTGTCGCAGTGACTGTGATTGGTCTGTTGTGTCGCAGTGGCTGTGATTGGTCTGTTGTGTGTTTCAGTGACTGTGATTGGTCTGTTGTGTTTCAGTGACTGTGATTGGTCTGTTGTGTGTCGCAGTGACTGTGATTGGTCTGTTGTGTCGCAGTGACTGTGATTGGTCTGTTGTGTGTTTCAGTGACTGTGATTGGTCTGTTGTGTTTCAGTGACTGTGATTGGTCTGTTGTGTGTTGCAGTGACTGTGATTGGTCTGTTGTGTTTCAGTGACTGTGATTGGTCTGTTGTGTGTCGCAGTGACTGTGATTGGTCTGTTGTGTTTCAGTGACTGTGATTGGTCTGTTGTGTGTTGCAGTGACTGTGATTGGTCTGTTGTGTTTCAGTGACTGTGATTGGTCTGTTGTGTGTCGCAGTGACTGTGATTGGTCTGTTGTGTGTTTCAGTGACTGTGATTGGTCTGTTGTGTTTCAGTGACTGTGATTGGTCTGTTGTGTGTTGCAGTGACTGTGATTGGTCTGTTGTGTTTCAGTGACTGTGATTGGTCTGTTGTGTGTTTCAATGACTGTGATTGGTCTGTTGTGTCGCAGTGACTGTGATTGGTCTGTTGTGTGTTTCAATGACTGGGATTGGTCTGTTGTGTGTTGCAGTGACTGTGATTGGTCTGTTGTGTGTTGCAGTGACTGTGATTGGTCTGTTGTGTGTTGCAGTGACTGTGATTGGTCTGTTGTGTTTCAGTGACTGTGATTGGTCTGTTGTGTTTCAGTGACTGTGATTGGTCTGTTGTGTGTTTCAGTGACTGTGATTGGTCTGTTGTGTGTTGCAGTGACTGTGATTGGTCTGTTGTGTGTTGCAGTGACTGTGATTGGTCTGTTGTGTGTTGCAGTGGCTGTGATTGGTCTGTTGTGTCGCAGTGACTGTGATTGGTCTGTTGTGTGTTTCAGTGACTGTGATTGGTCTGTTGTGTGTTGCAGTGACTGTGATTGGTCTGTTGTGTGTTGCAGTGACTGTGATTGGTCTGTTGTGTCGCAGTGACTGTGATTGGTCTGTTGTGTCGCAGTGGCTGTGATTGGTCTGTTGTGTGTTTCAGTGACTGTGATTGGTCTGTTGTGTTTCAGTGACTGTGATTGGTCTGTTGTGTGTCGCAGTGACTGTGATTGGTCTGTTGTGTCGCAGTGACTGTGATTGGTCTGTTGTGTGTTTCAGTGACTGTGATTGGTCTGTTGTGTTTCAGTGACTGTGATTGGTCTGTTGTGTGTTGCAGTGACTGTGATTGGTCTGTTGTGTTTCAGTGACTGTGATTGGTCTGTTGTGTGTCGCAGTGACTGTGATTGGTCTGTTGTGTGTTGCAGTGACTGTGATTGGTCTGTTGTGTGTCGCAGTGACTGTGATTGGTCTGTTGTGTTTCAGTGACTGTGATTGGTCTGTTGTGTGTTGCAGTGACTGTGATTGGTCTGTTGTGTGTCGCAGTGACTGTGATTGGTCTGTTGTGTTTCAGTGACTGTGATTGGTCTGTTGTGTGTTGCAGTGACTGTGATTGGTCTGTTGTGTGTTGCAGTGACTGTGATTGGTCTGTTGTGTGTCGCAGTGACTGTGATTGGTCTGTTGTGTGTTTCAATGACTGTGATTGGTCTGTTGTGTCGCAGTGACTGTGATTGGTCTGTTGTGTGTTTCAATGACTGGGATTGGTCTGTTGTGTGTTGCAGTGACTGTGATTGGTCTGTTGTGTTTCAGTGACTGTGATTGGTCTGTTGTGTGTTGCAGTGACTGTGATTGGTCTGTTGTGTCGCAGTGGCTGTGATTGGTCTGTTGTGTGTTTCAGTGACTGTGATTGGTCTGTTGTGTTTCAGTGACTGTGATTGGTCTGTTGTGTGTCGCAGTGACTGTGATTGGTCTGTTGTGTCGCAGTGACTGTGATTGGTCTGTTGTGTGTTTCAGTGACTGTGATTGGTCTGTTGTGTTTCAGTGACTGTGATTGGTCTGTTGTGTGTTGCAGTGACTGTGATTGGTCTGTTGTGTTTCAGTGACTGTGATTGGTCTGTTGTGTGTCGCAGTGACTGTGATTGGTCTGTTGTGTGTCGCAGTGACTGTGATTGGTCTGTTGTGTTTCAGTGACTGTGATTGGTCTGTTGTGTGTTGCAGTGACTGTGATTGGTCTGTTGTGTGTCGCAGTGACTGTGATTGGTCTGTTGTGTTTCAGTGACTGTGATTGGTCTGTTGTGTGTTGCAGTGACTGTGATTGGTCTGTTGTGTGTTGCAGTGACTGTGATTGGTCTGTTGTGTGTCGCAGTGACTGTGATCGGTCTGTTGTGTTTCAGTGACTGTGATTGGTCTGTTGTGTGTTGCAGTGACTGTGATTGGTCTGTTGTGTGTTGCAGTGACTGTGATTGGTCTGTTGTGTGTCGCAGTGACTGTGATTGGTCTGTTGTGTTTCAGTGACTGTGATTGGTCTGTTGTGTTTCAGTGACTGTGATTGGTCTGTTGTGTGTTTCAGTGACTGTGATTGGTCTGTTGTGTTTCAGTGACTGTGATTGGTCTGTTGTGTGTTGCAGTGACTGTGATTGGTCTGTTGTGTGTTGCAGTGACTGTGATTGGTCTGTTGTGTGTCGCAGTGACTGTGATTGGTCTGTTGTGTTTCAGTGACTGTGATTGGTCTGTTGTGTGTTGCAGTGACTGTGATTGGTCTGTTGTGTGTTTCAGTGACTGTGATTGGTCTGTTGTGTGTTGCAGTGACTGTGATTGGTCTGTTGTGTGTTTCAGTGACTGTGATTGGTCTGTTGTGTGTTTCAGCGACTGTGATTGGTCTGTTGTGTGTTTCAGTGACTGTGATTGGTCTGTTGTGTTTCAGTGACTGTGATTGGTCTGTTGTGTGTTGCAGTGACTGTGATTGGTCTGTTGTGTGTTTCAATGACTGTGATTGGTCTGTTGTGTGTTGCAGTGACTGTGATTGGTCTGTTGTGTGTTTCAGTGACTGTGATTGGTCTGTTGTGTGTTTCAGTGACTGTGATTGGTCTGTTGTGTGTTTCAGTGACTGTGATTGGTCTGTTGTGTTTCAGTGACTGTGATTGGTCTGTTGTGTGTTGCAGTGACTGTGATTGGTCTGTTGTGTGTTTCAATGACTGTGATTGGTCTGTTGTGTGTTTCAATGACTGTGATTGGTCTGTTGTGTGTTTCAGTGGCTGTGATTGGTCTGTTGTGTCGCAGTGACTGTGATTGGTCTGTTGTGTGTTGCAGTGACTGTGATTGGTCTGTTGTGTGTTTCAATGACTGTGATTGGTCTGTTGTGTGTTTCAGTGACTGTGATTGGTCTGTTGTGTTTCAGTGACTGTGATTGGTCTGTTGTGTGTTTCAGTGACTGTGATTGGTCTGTTGTGTTTCAGTGGCTGTGATTGGTCTGTTGTGTGTTTCAGTGACTGATTGGTCTGTTGTGTTTCAGTGACTGTGATTGGTCTGCTGTGTGTTGCAGTGACTGTGATTGGTCTGTTGTGTTTTGCAGTGACTGTGATTGGTCTGTTGTGTTTTGCAGTGACTGTGATTGGTCTGTTGTGTTTCAGTGACTGATTGGTCTGTTGTGTGTTGCAGTGACTGTGATTGGTCTGTTGTGTTTTGCAGTGACTGTGATTGGTCTGTTGTGTGTTTCAGTGACTGTGATTGGTCTGTTGTGTCGCAGTGACTGTGATTGGTCTGTTGTGTGTCGCAGTGACTGTGATTGGTCTGTTGTGTGTTTCAGTGACTGTGATTGGTCTGTTGTGTGTTGCAGTGACTGTGATTGGTCTGTTGTTTGTCGCAGTGACTGTGATTGGTCTGTTGTGTTTCAGTGACTGTGATTGGTCTGTTGTGTGTTTCAGTGACTGTGATTGGTCTGTTGTGTGTTTCAGTGACTGTGATTGGTCTGTTGTGTGTTGCAGTGACTGTGATTGGTCTGTTGTGTGTTGCAGTGACTGTGATTGGTCTGTTGTGTGTCGCAGTGACTGTGATTGGTCTGTTGTGTGTTGCAGTGACTGTGATTGGTCTGTTGTGTGTTTCAGTGACTGTGATTGGTCTGTTGTGTTTCAGTGACTGTGATTGGTCTGTTGTGTGTTTCAGTGACTGTGATTGGTCTGTTGTGTGTTGCAGTGACTGTGATTGGTCTGTTGTGTGTTGCAGTGACTGTGATTGGTCTGTTGTGTGTCGCAGTGACTGTGATTGGTCTGTTGTGTGTTGCAGTGACTGTGATTGGTCTGTTGTGTGTCGCAGTGACTGTGATTGGTCTGTTGTGTGTTTCAATGACTGTGATTGGTCTGTTGTGTCGCAGTGACTGTGATTGGTCTGTTGTGTGTTTCAATGACTGGGATTGGTCTGTTGTGTGTTGCAGTGACTGTGATTGGTCTGTTGTGTTTCAGTGACTGTGATTGGTCTGTTGTGTGTTGCAGTGACTGTGATTGGTCTGTTGTGTCGCAGTGGCTGTGATTGGTCTGTTGTGTGTTTCAGTGACTGTGATTGGTCTGTTGTGTTTCAGTGACTGTGATTGGTCTGTTGTGTGTCGCAGTGACTGTGATTGGTCTGTTGTGTCGCAGTGACTGTGATTGGTCTGTTGTGTGTTTCAGTGACTGTGATTGGTCTGTTGTGTTTCAGTGACTGTGATTGGTCTGTTGTGTGTTGCAGTGACTGTGATTGGTCTGTTGTGTTTCAGTGACTGTGATTGGTCTGTTGTGTGTCGCAGTGACTGTGATTGGTCTGTTGTGTGTCGCAGTGACTGTGATTGGTCTGTTGTGTTTCAGTGACTGTGATTGGTCTGTTGTGTGTTGCAGTGACTGTGATTGGTCTGTTGTGTGTCGCAGTGACTGTGATTGGTCTGTTGTGTTTCAGTGACTGTGATTGGTCTGTTGTGTGTTGCAGTGACTGTGATTGGTCTGTTGTGTGTTGCAGTGACTGTGATTGGTCTGTTGTGTGTCGCAGTGACTGTGATCGGTCTGTTGTGTTTCAGTGACTGTGATTGGTCTGTTGTGTGTTGCAGTGACTGTGATTGGTCTGTTGTGTGTTGCAGTGACTGTGATTGGTCTGTTGTGTGTCGCAGTGACTGTGATTGGTCTGTTGTGTTTCAGTGACTGTGATTGGTCTGTTGTGTTTCAGTGACTGTGATTGGTCTGTTGTGTGTTTCAGTGACTGTGATTGGTCTGTTGTGTTTCAGTGACTGTGATTGGTCTGTTGTGTGTTGCAGTGACTGTGATTGGTCTGTTGTGTGTTGCAGTGACTGTGATTGGTCTGTTGTGTGTCGCAGTGACTGTGATTGGTCTGTTGTGTTTCAGTGACTGTGATTGGTCTGTTGTGTGTTGCAGTGACTGTGATTGGTCTGTTGTGTGTTTCAGTGACTGTGATTGGTCTGTTGTGTGTTGCAGTGACTGTGATTGGTCTGTTGTGTGTTTCAGTGACTGTGATTGGTCTGTTGTGTGTTTCAGCGACTGTGATTGGTCTGTTGTGTGTTTCAGTGACTGTGATTGGTCTGTTGTGTTTCAGTGACTGTGATTGGTCTGTTGTGTGTTGCAGTGACTGTGATTGGTCTGTTGTGTGTTTCAATGACTGTGATTGGTCTGTTGTGTGTTGCAGTGACTGTGATTGGTCTGTTGTGTGTTTCAGTGACTGTGATTGGTCTGTTGTGTGTTTCAGTGACTGTGATTGGTCTGTTGTGTGTTTCAGTGACTGTGATTGGTCTGTTGTGTTTCAGTGACTGTGATTGGTCTGTTGTGTGTTGCAGTGACTGTGATTGGTCTGTTGTGTGTTTCAATGACTGTGATTGGTCTGTTGTGTGTTTCAATGACTGTGATTGGTCTGTTGTGTGTTTCAGTGGCTGTGATTGGTCTGTTGTGTCGCAGTGACTGTGATTGGTCTGTTGTGTGTTGCAGTGACTGTGATTGGTCTGTTGTGTGTTTCAATGACTGTGATTGGTCTGTTGTGTGTTTCAGTGACTGTGATTGGTCTGTTGTGTTTCAGTGACTGTGATTGGTCTGTTGTGTGTTTCAGTGACTGTGATTGGTCTGTTGTGTTTCAGTGGCTGTGATTGGTCTGTTGTGTGTTTCAGTGACTGATTGGTCTGTTGTGTTTCAGTGACTGTGATTGGTCTGCTGTGTGTTGCAGTGACTGTGATTGGTCTGTTGTGTTTTGCAGTGACTGTGATTGGTCTGTTGTGTTTTGCAGTGACTGTGATTGGTCTGTTGTGTTTCAGTGACTGATTGGTCTGTTGTGTGTTGCAGTGACTGTGATTGGTCTGTTGTGTTTTGCAGTGACTGTGATTGGTCTGTTGTGTGTTTCAGTGACTGTGATTGGTCTGTTGTGTCGCAGTGACTGTGATTGGTCTGTTGTGTGTCGCAGTGACTGTGATTGGTCTGTTGTGTGTTTCAGTGACTGTGATTGGTCTGTTGTGTGTTGCAGTGACTGTGATTGGTCTGTTGTGTGTCGCAGTGACTGTGATTGGTCTGTTGTGTTTCAGTGACTGTGATTGGTCTGTTGTGTGTTTCAGTGACTGTGATTGGTCTGTTGTGTGTTTCAGTGACTGTGATTGGTCTGTTGTGTGTTGCAGTGACTGTGATTGGTCTGTTGTGTGTTGCAGTGACTGTGATTGGTCTGTTGTGTGTCGCAGTGACTGTGATTGGTCTGTTGTGTGTTGCAGTGACTGTGATTGGTCTGTTGTGTGTTGCAGTGACTGTGATTGGTCTGTTGTGTGTTTCAGTGACTGTGATTGGTCTGTTGTGTGTTTCAGTGGCTGTGATTGGTCTGTTGTGTCGCAGTGACTGTGATTGGTCTGTTGTGTCGCAGTGACTGTGATCGGTCTGTTGTGTGTTGCAGTGACTGTGATTGGTCTGTTGTGTGTTTCAGTTGCTGTGATTGGTCTGTTGTGTGTTGCAGTGACTGTGATTGGTCTGTTGTGTGTTGCAGTGACTGTGATTGGTCTGTTGTGTGTTGCAGTGACTGTGATTGGTCTGTTGTGTTTCAGTGACTGTGATTGGTCTGTTGTGTCGCAGTGACTGTGATTGGTCTGTTGTGTCGCAGTGACTGTGATCGGTCTGTTGTGTGTTGCAGTGACTGTGATTGGTCTGTTGTGTGTTGCAGTGACTGTGATTGGTCTGTTGTGTGTTTCAGTGACTGTGATTGGTCTGTTGTGTGTTTCAGTGACTGTGATTGGTCTGTTGTGTGTTGCAGTGACTGTGATTGGTCTGTTGTGTCGCAGTGACTGTGATTGGTCTGTTGTGTGTTGCAGTGACTGTGATTGGTCTGTTGTGTGTTTCAGTGACTGTGATTGGTCTGTTGTGTCGCAGTGACTGTGATTGGTCTGTTGTGTGTTTCAGTGACTGTGATTGGTCTGTTGTGTCGCAGTGACTGTGATTGGTCTGTTGTGTGTTGCAGTGACTGTGATTGGTCTGTTGTGTGTTGCAGTGACTGTGATTGGTCTGTTGTGTGTTTCAGTGACTGTGATTGGTCTGTTGTGTGTTTCAGTGGCTGTGATTGGTCTGTTGTGTCGCAGTGACTGTGATTGGTCTGTTGTGTGTTGCAGTGACTGTGATTGGTCTGTTGTGTGTTGCAGTGACTGTGATTGGTCTGTTGTGTCGCAGTGACTGTGATTGGTCTGTTGTGTGTTGCAGTGACTGTGATTGGTCTGTTGTGTGTTGCAGTGACTGTGATTGGTCTGTTGTGTCGCAGTGACTGTGATTGGTCTGTTGTGTCGCAGTGACTGTGATCGGTCTGTTGTGTGTTGCAGTGACTGTGATTGGTCTGTTGTGTGTTTCAGTGGCTGTGATTGGTCTGTTGTGTGTTGCAGTGACTGTGATTGGTCTGTTGTGTGTTGCAGTGACTGTGATTGGTCTGTTGTGTCGCAGTGACTGTGATCGGTCTGTTGTGTGTTGCAGTGACTGTGATTGGTCTGTTGTGTGTTTCAGTGGCTGTGATTGGTCTGCTGTGTGTCGTAGTGACTGTGATTGGTCTGTTGTGTCGCAGTGACTGTGATTGGTCTGTTGTGTGTCGCAGTGACTGTGATTGGTCTGTTGTGTCGCAGTGGCTGTGATTGGTCTGTTGTGTGTCGCAGTGACTGTGATCGGTCTGTTGTGTGTCGCAGTGACTGTGATTGGTCTGTTGTGTCGCAGTGACTGTGATCGGTCTGTTGTGTGTTGCAGTGACTGTGATTGGTCTGTTGTGTGTTTCAGTGGCTGTGATTGGTCTGTTGTGTGTTGCAGTGACTGTGATTGGTCTGTTGTGTGTTGCAGTGACTGTGATTGGTCTGTTGTGTCGCAGTGACTGTGATCGGTCTGTTGTGTGTTGCAGTGACTGTGATTGGTCTGTTGTGTGTTTCAGTGGCTGTGATTGGTCTGCTGTGTGTCGTAGTGACTGTGATTGGTCTGTTGTGTCGCAGTGACTGTGATTGGTCTGTTGTGTGTCGCAGTGACTGTGATTGGTCTGTTGTGTGTCGCAGTGACTGTGATTGGTCTGTTGTGTCGCAGTGGCTGTGATTGGTCTGTTGTGTGTCGCAGTGACTGTGATCGGTCTGTTGTGTGTTGCAGTGACTGTGATTGGTCTGTTGTGTGTCGCAGTGACTGTGATCGGTCTGTTGTGTTGCAGTGACTGTGATTGGTCTGTTGTGTTTCAGTGACTGTGATTGGTCTGTTGTGTCGCAGTGGCTGTGATTGGTCTGTTGTGTGTCGCAGTGACTGTGATTGGTCTGTTGTGTCGCAGTGACTGTGATTGGTCTGTTGTGTTTCAGTGACTGTGATTGGTCTGTTGTGTCGCAGTGGCTGTGATTGGTCTGTTGTGTGTCGCAGTGACTGTGATTGGTCTGTTGTGTCGCAGTGACTGTGATTGGTCTGTTGTGTGTTGCAGTGACTGTGATTGGTCTGTTGTGTCGCAGTGACTGTGATTGGTCTGTTGTGTGTTGCAGTGACTGTGATTGGTCTGTTGTGTGTTGCAGTGACTGTGATTGGTCTGTTGTGTGTCGCAGTGACTGTGATTGGTCTGTTGTGTTGCAGTGACTGTGATTGGTCTGTTGTGTGTTTCAGTGACTGTGATTGGTCTGTTGTGTTTCAGTGACTGTGATTGGTCTGTTGTGTTTCAGTGACTGTGATTGGCCTGTTGTGTGTTGCAGTGACTGTGATTGGTCTGTTGTGTGTCGCAGTGACTGTGATTGGTCTGTTGTGTGTTGCAGTGACTGTGATTGGCCTGTTGTGTGTTGCAGTGCCTGTGATTGGCCTGTTGTGTGTTTCAGTGACTGTGATTGGTCTGTTGTGTGTCGCAGTGACTGTGATTGGCCTGTTGTGTGTTGCAGTGACTGTGATTGGTCTGTTGTGTCGCAGTGACTGTGATTGGCCTGTTGTGTGTTGCAGTGACTGTGATTGGTCTGTTGTGTCGCAGTGACTGTGATTGGTCTGTTGTGTGTTGCAGTGACTGTGATTGGCCTGTTGTGTGTCGCAGTGACTGTGATTGGCCTGTTGTGTGTTGCAGTGACTGTGATTGGTCTGTTGTGTCGCAGTGACTGTGATTGGCCTGTTGTGTGTTGCAGTGACTGTGATTGGTCTGTTGTGTCGCAGTGACTGTGATTGGTCTGTTGTGTGTTTCAGTGACTGTGATTGGTCTGTTGTGTGTTTCAGTGACTGTGATTGGTCTGTTGTGTTTCAGTGACTGTGATTGGCCTGTTGTGTGTTGCAGTGACTGTGATTGGTCTGTTTTGTGTCGCAGTGACTGTGATTGGTCTGTTGTGTTTCAGTGACTGTGATTGGTCTGTTGTGTTTCAGTGACTGTGATTGGTCTGTTGTGTGTCGCAGTGACTGTGATTGGTCTGTTGTGTGTTGCAGTGACTGTGATTGGTCTGTTGTGTTTCAGTGACTGTGATTGGTCTGTTGTGTGTTGCAGTGACTGTGATTGGTCTGTTGTGTTTCAGTGACTGTGATTGGTCTGTTGTGTTTCAGTGACTGTGATTGGTCTGTTGTGTGTTTCAGTGACTGTGATTGGTCTGTTGTGTGTCGCAGTGACTGTGATTGGTCTGTTGTGTTTCAGTGACTGTGATTGGTCTGTTGTGTGTTTCAGTGACTGTGATTGGTCTGTTGTGTTTCAGTGACTGTGATTGGTCTGTTGTGTTTCAGTGACTGTGATTGGTCTGTTGTGTGTTTCAGTGACTGTGATTGGTCTGTTGTGTGTTTCAGTGACTGTGATTGGTCTGTTGTGTGTTTCAGTGACTGTGATTGGTCTGTTGTGTGTTTCAGTGACTGTGATTGGTCTGTTGTGTGTTTCAGTGACTGTGATTGGTCTGTTGTGTGTTTCAGTGACTGTGATTGGTCTGTTGTGTTTCAGTGACTGTGATTGGTCTGTTGTGTGTTTCAGTGACTGTGATTGGTCTGTTGTGTGTTTCAGTGACTGTGATTGGTCTGTTGTGTGTTGCAGTGACTGTGATTGGTCTGTTGTGTGTTTCAGTGACTGTGATTGGTCTGTTGTGTGTTGCAGTGACTGTGATTGGTCTGTTGTGTGTTGCAGTGACTGTTATTGGTCTGTTGTGTGTTGCAGTGGCTGTGATTGGTCTGTTGTGTCGCAGTGACTGTGATTGGTCTGTTGTGTGTTTCAGTGACTGTGATTGGTCTGTTGTGTGTTGCAGTGACTGTGATTGGTCTGTTGTGTGTTGCAGTGACTGTGATTGGTCTGTTGTGTCGCAGTGACTGTGATTGGTCTGTTGTGTCGCAGTGGCTGTGATTGGTCTGTTGTGTGTTTCAGTGACTGTGATTGGTCTGTTGTGTTTCAGTGACTGTGATTGGTCTGTTGTGTGTCGCAGTGACTGTGATTGGTCTGTTGTGTCGCAGTGACTGTGATTGGTCTGTTGTGTGTTTCAGTGACTGTGATTGGTCTGTTGTGTTTCAGTGACTGTGATTGGTCTGTTGTGTGTTGCAGTGACTGTGATTGGTCTGTTGTGTTTCAGTGACTGTGATTGGTCTGTTGTGTGTCGCAGTGACTGTGATTGGTCTGTTGTGTGTTGCAGTGACTGTGATTGGTCTGTTGTGTGTCGCAGTGACTGTGATTGGTCTGTTGTGTTTCAGTGACTGTGATTGGTCTGTTGTGTGTTGCAGTGACTGTGATTGGTCTGTTGTGTGTCGCAGTGACTGTGATTGGTCTGTTGTGTTTCAGTGACTGTGATTGGTCTGTTGTGTGTTGCAGTGACTGTGATTGGTCTGTTGTGTGTTGCAGTGACTGTGATTGGTCTGTTGTGTGTCGCAGTGACTGTGATTGGTCTGTTGTGTGTTTCAATGACTGTGATTGGTCTGTTGTGTCGCAGTGACTGTGATTGGTCTGTTGTGTGTTTCAATGACTGGGATTGGTCTGTTGTGTGTTGCAGTGACTGTGATTGGTCTGTTGTGTTTCAGTGACTGTGATTGGTCTGTTGTGTGTTGCAGTGACTGTGATTGGTCTGTTGTGTCGCAGTGGCTGTGATTGGTCTGTTGTGTGTTTCAGTGACTGTGATTGGTCTGTTGTGTTTCAGTGACTGTGATTGGTCTGTTGTGTGTCGCAGTGACTGTGATTGGTCTGTTGTGTCGCAGTGACTGTGATTGGTCTGTTGTGTGTTTCAGTGACTGTGATTGGTCTGTTGTGTTTCAGTGACTGTGATTGGTCTGTTGTGTGTTGCAGTGACTGTGATTGGTCTGTTGTGTTTCAGTGACTGTGATTGGTCTGTTGTGTGTCGCAGTGACTGTGATTGGTCTGTTGTGTGTCGCAGTGACTGTGATTGGTCTGTTGTGTTTCAGTGACTGTGATTGGTCTGTTGTGTGTTGCAGTGACTGTGATTGGTCTGTTGTGTGTCGCAGTGACTGTGATTGGTCTGTTGTGTTTCAGTGACTGTGATTGGTCTGTTGTGTGTTGCAGTGACTGTGATTGGTCTGTTGTGTGTTGCAGTGACTGTGATTGGTCTGTTGTGTGTCGCAGTGACTGTGATCGGTCTGTTGTGTTTCAGTGACTGTGATTGGTCTGTTGTGTGTTGCAGTGACTGTGATTGGTCTGTTGTGTGTTGCAGTGACTGTGATTGGTCTGTTGTGTGTCGCAGTGACTGTGATTGGTCTGTTGTGTTTCAGTGACTGTGATTGGTCTGTTGTGTGTTGCAGTGACTGTGATTGGTCTGTTGTGTGTTGCAGTGACTGTGATTGGTCTGTTGTGTGTCGCAGTGACTGTGATTGGTCTGTTGTGTTTCAGTGACTGTGATTGGTCTGTTGTGTGTTGCAGTGACTGTGATTGGTCTGTTGTGTGTTTCAGTGACTGTGATTGGTCTGTTGTGTGTTGCAGTGACTGTGATTGGTCTGTTGTGTGTTTCAGTGACTGTGATTGGTCTGTTGTGTGTTTCAGTGACTGTGATTGGTCTGTTGTGTGTTTCAGTGACTGTGATTGGTCTGTTGTGTTTCAGTGACTGTGATTGGTCTGTTGTGTGTTGCAGTGACTGTGATTGGTCTGTTGTGTGTTTCAATGACTGTGATTGGTCTGTTGTGTGTTGCAGTGACTGTGATTGGTCTGTTGTGTGTTTCAGTGACTGTGATTGGTCTGTTGTGTGTTTCAGTGACTGTGATTGGTCTGTTGTGTGTTTCAGTGACTGTGATTGGTCTGTTGTGTTTCAGTGACTGTGATTGGTCTGTTGTGTGTTGCAGTGACTGTGATTGGTCTGTTGTGTGTTTCAATGACTGTGATTGGTCTGTTGTGTGTTTCAATGACTGTGATTGGTCTGTTGTGTGTTTCAGTGGCTGTGATTGGTCTGTTGTGTCGCAGTGACTGTGATTGGTCTGTTGTGTGTTGCAGTGACTGTGATTGGTCTGTTGTGTGTTTCAATGACTGTGATTGGTCTGTTGTGTGTTTCAGTGACTGTGATTGGTCTGTTGTGTTTCAGTGACTGTGATTGGTCTGTTGTGTGTTTCAGTGACTGTGATTGGTCTGTTGTGTTTCAGTGGCTGTGATTGGTCTGTTGTGTGTTTCAGTGACTGATTGGTCTGTTGTGTTTCAGTGACTGTGATTGGTCTGCTGTGTGTTGCAGTGACTGTGATTGGTCTGTTGTGTTTTGCAGTGACTGTGATTGGTCTGTTGTGTTTTGCAGTGACTGTGATTGGTCTGTTGTGTTTCAGTGACTGATTGGTCTGTTGTGTGTTGCAGTGACTGTGATTGGTCTGTTGTGTTTTGCAGTGACTGTGATTGGTCTGTTGTGTGTTTCAGTGACTGTGATTGGTCTGTTGTGTCGCAGTGACTGTGATTGGTCTGTTGTGTGTCGCAGTGACTGTGATTGGTCTGTTGTGTGTTTCAGTGACTGTGATTGGTCTGTTGTGTGTTGCAGTGACTGTGATTGGTCTGTTGTGTGTCGCAGTGACTGTGATTGGTCTGTTGTGTTTCAGTGACTGTGATTGGTCTGTTGTGTGTTTCAGTGACTGTGATTGGTCTGTTGTGTGTTTCAGTGACTGTGATTGGTCTGTTGTGTGTTGCAGTGACTGTGATTGGTCTGTTGTGTGTTGCAGTGACTGTGATTGGTCTGTTGTGTGTCGCAGTGACTGTGATTGGTCTGTTGTGTGTTGCAGTGACTGTGATTGGTCTGTTGTGTGTTGCAGTGACTGTGATTGGTCTGTTGTGTGTTTCAGTGACTGTGATTGGTCTGTTGTGTGTTTCAGTGGCTGTGATTGGTCTGTTGTGTCGCAGTGACTGTGATTGGTCTGTTGTGTCGCAGTGACTGTGATCGGTCTGTTGTGTGTTGCAGTGACTGTGATTGGTCTGTTGTGTGTTTCAGTTGCTGTGATTGGTCTGTTGTGTGTTGCAGTGACTGTGATTGGTCTGTTGTGTGTTGCAGTGACTGTGATTGGTCTGTTGTGTGTTGCAGTGACTGTGATTGGTCTGTTGTGTTTCAGTGACTGTGATTGGTCTGTTGTGTCGCAGTGACTGTGATTGGTCTGTTGTGTCGCAGTGACTGTGATCGGTCTGTTGTGTGTTGCAGTGACTGTGATTGGTCTGTTGTGTGTTGCAGTGACTGTGATTGGTCTGTTGTGTGTTTCAGTGACTGTGATTGGTCTGTTGTGTGTTTCAGTGACTGTGATTGGTCTGTTGTGTGTTGCAGTGACTGTGATTGGTCTGTTGTGTCGCAGTGACTGTGATTGGTCTGTTGTGTGTTGCAGTGACTGTGATTGGTCTGTTGTGTGTTTCAGTGACTGTGATTGGTCTGTTGTGTCGCAGTGACTGTGATTGGTCTGTTGTGTGTTTCAGTGACTGTGATTGGTCTGTTGTGTCGCAGTGACTGTGATTGGTCTGTTGTGTGTTGCAGTGACTGTGATTGGTCTGTTGTGTGTTGCAGTGACTGTGATTGGTCTGTTGTGTGTTTCAGTGACTGTGATTGGTCTGTTGTGTGTTTCAGTGGCTGTGATTGGTCTGTTGTGTCGCAGTGACTGTGATTGGTCTGTTGTGTGTTGCAGTGACTGTGATTGGTCTGTTGTGTGTTGCAGTGACTGTGATTGGTCTGTTGTGTCGCAGTGACTGTGATTGGTCTGTTGTGTGTTGCAGTGACTGTGATTGGTCTGTTGTGTGTTGCAGTGACTGTGATTGGTCTGTTGTGTCGCAGTGACTGTGATTGGTCTGTTGTGTCGCAGTGACTGTGATCGGTCTGTTGTGTGTTGCAGTGACTGTGATTGGTCTGTTGTGTGTTTCAGTGGCTGTGATTGGTCTGTTGTGTGTTGCAGTGACTGTGATTGGTCTGTTGTGTGTTGCAGTGACTGTGATTGGTCTGTTGTGTCGCAGTGACTGTGATCGGTCTGTTGTGTGTTGCAGTGACTGTGAGTGGTCTGTTGTGTGTTTCAGTGGCTGTGATTGGTCTGCTGTGTGTCGTAGTGACTGTGATTGGTCTGTTGTGTCGCAGTGACTGTGATTGGTCTGTTGTGTGTCGCAGTGACTGTGATTGGTCTGTTGTGTCGCAGTGGCTGTGATTGGTCTGTTGTGTGTCGCAGTGACTGTGATCGGTCTGTTGTGTGTCGCAGTGACTGTGATTGGTCTGTTGTGTCGCAGTGACTGTGATCGGTCTGTTGTGTGTTGCAGTGACTGTGATTGGTCTGTTGTGTGTTTCAGTGGCTGTGATTGGTCTGTTGTGTGTTGCAGTGACTGTGATTGGTCTGTTGTGTGTTGCAGTGACTGTGATTGGTCTGTTGTGTCGCAGTGACTGTGATCGGTCTGTTGTGTGTTGCAGTGACTGTGATTGGTCTGTTGTGTGTTTCAGTGGCTGTGATTGGTCTGCTGTGTGTCGTAGTGACTGTGATTGGTCTGTTGTGTCGCAGTGACTGTGATTGGTCTGTTGTGTGTCGCAGTGACTGTGATTGGTCTGTTGTGTGTCGCAGTGACTGTGATTGGTCTGTTGTGTCGCAGTGGCTGTGATTGGTCTGTTGTGTGTCGCAGTGACTGTGATCGGTCTGTTGTGTGTTGCAGTGACTGTGATTGGTCTGTTGTGTGTCGCAGTGACTGTGATCGGTCTGTTGTGTTGCAGTGACTGTGATTGGTCTGTTGTGTTTCAGTGACTGTGATTGGTCTGTTGTGTCGCAGTGGCTGTGATTGGTCTGTTGTGTGTCGCAGTGACTGTGATTGGTCTGTTGTGTCGCAGTGACTGTGATTGGTCTGTTGTGTTTCAGTGACTGTGATTGGTCTGTTGTGTCGCAGTGGCTGTGATTGGTCTGTTGTGTGTCGCAGTGACTGTGATTGGTCTGTTGTGTCGCAGTGACTGTGATTGGTCTGTTGTGTGTTGCAGTGACTGTGATTGGTCTGTTGTGTCGCAGTGACTGTGATTGGTCTGTTGTGTGTTGCAGTGACTGTGATTGGTCTGTTGTGTGTTGCAGTGACTGTGATTGGTCTGTTGTGTGTCGCAGTGACTGTGATTGGTCTGTTGTGTTGCAGTGACTGTGATTGGTCTGTTGTGTGTTTCAGTGACTGTGATTGGTCTGTTGTGTTTCAGTGACTGTGATTGGTCTGTTGTGTTTCAGTGACTGTGATTGGCCTGTTGTGTGTTGCAGTGACTGTGATTGGTCTGTTGTGTGTCGCAGTGACTGTGATTGGTCTGTTGTGTGTTGCAGTGACTGTGATTGGCCTGTTGTGTGTTGCAGTGCCTGTGATTGGCCTGTTGTGTGTTTCAGTGACTGTGATTGGTCTGTTGTGTGTCGCAGTGACTGTGATTGGCCTGTTGTGTGTTGCAGGGACTGTGATTGGTCTGTTGTGTCGCAGTGACTGTGATTGGCCTGTTGTGTGTTGCAGTGACTGTGATTGGTCTGTTGTGTCGCAGTGACTGTGATTGGTCTGTTGTGTGTTGCAGTGACTGTGATTGGCCTGTTGTGTGTCGCAGTGACTGTGATTGGCCTGTTGTGTGTTGCAGTGACTGTGATTGGTCTGTTGTGTCGCAGTGACTGTGATTGGCCTGTTGTGTGTTGCAGTGACTGTGATTGGTCTGTTGTGTCGCAGTGACTGTGATTGGTCTGTTGTGTGTTTCAGTGACTGTGATTGGTCTGTTGTGTGTTTCAGTGACTGTGATTGGTCTGTTGTGTTTCAGTGACTGTGATTGGCCTGTTGTGTGTTGCAGTGACTGTGATTGGTCTGTTTTGTGTCGCAGTGACTGTGATTGGTCTGTTGTGTTTCAGTGACTGTGATTGGTCTGTTGTGTTTCAGTGACTGTGATTGGTCTGTTGTGTGTCGCAGTGACTGTGATTGGTCTGTTGTGTGTTGCAGTGACTGTGATTGGTCTGTTGTGTTTCAGTGACTGTGATTGGTCTGTTGTGTGTTGCAGTGACTGTGATTGGTCTGTTGTGTTTCAGTGACTGTGATTGGTCTGTTGTGTTTCAGTGACTGTGATTGGTCTGTTGTGTGTTTCAGTGACTGTGATTGGTCTGTTGTGTGTCGCAGTGACTGTGATTGGTCTGTTGTGTTTCAGTGACTGTGATTGGTCTGTTGTGTGTTTCAGTGACTGTGATTGGTCTGTTGTGTTTCAGTGACTGTGATTGGTCTGTTGTGTTTCAGTGACTGTGATTGGTCTGTTGTGTGTTTCAGTGACTGTGATTGGTCTGTTGTGTGTTTCAGTGACTGTGATTGGTCTGTTGTGTGTTTCAGTGACTGTGATTGGTCTGTTGTGTGTTTCAGTGACTGTGATTGGTCTGTTGTGTGTTTCAGTGACTGTGATTGGTCTGTTGTGTGTTTCAGTGACTGTGATTGGTCTGTTGTGTTTCAGTGACTGTGATTGGTCTGTTGTGTGTTTCAGTGACTGTGATTGGTCTGTTGTGTGTTTCAGTGACTGTGATTGGTCTGTTGTGTGTTGCAGTGACTGTGATTGGTCTGTTGTGTGTTTCAGTGACTGTGATTGGTCTGTTGTGTGTTGCAGTGACTGTGATTGGTCTGTTGTGTGTTGCAGTGACTGTGATTGGTCTGTTGTGTGTTTCAGTGACTGTGATTGGTCTGTTGTGTGTTGCAGTGACTGTGATTGGTCTGTTGTGTCGCAGTGACTGTGATTGGTCTGTTGTGTGTTTCAGTGACTGTGATTGGTCTGTTGTGTGTTTCAGTGACTGTGATTGGTCTGTTGTGTTTCAGTGACTGTGATTGGCCTGTTGTGTGTTGCAGTGACTGTGATTGGTCTGTTGTGTGTCGCAGTGACTGTGATTGGTCTGTTGTGTTTCAGTGACTGTGATTGGTCTGTTGTGTTTCAGTGACTGTGATTGGTCTGTTGTGTGTTTCAGTGACTGTGATTGGTCTGTTGTGTGTTTCAGTGACTGTGATTGGTCTGTTGTGTGTTTCAGTGACTGTGATTGGTCTGTTGTGTGTTTCAGTGACTGTGATTGGTCTGCTGCGTTACGCTCAGCTGATCCATAAGGAGAGCAACACTGTGTTGAACATCGAGGGTCTGTTTGCCGGATGGCTCTGTGCCGCAGGACTCATGATTGTTGGAAACTTTCAAGTAAGAAAACAATGACAAAATTACTCTTTTTCTTCAATATGATTCATTAAAGAGCATAACAATTCATATACATTTGCAAGAGTCTAATATTTTGAAGCACAATTTAATGGGTTGTGATGGTTTCAACTTTCTTTTAGGTTGAATCATACAAACAGTCATGACATACTTACTAGTTTTATCAAAGATAAATCTTTTGTAAATTTTTTTGTTTTGTTTATTTTGTGATTTGTATGTTTTGGTACCCTTTTAACATGTTTCTCGCCATAAATATAGCCGTGGTAACTGGCATGGCGTTAAACTATAAACAAATAAACAACCATAGATGCATTTAAAGTACGGTACTTAAACTACAAACTAAGCCTCAGCAGTTCAGGATAAACCGTAACTTCAGTATTACATGTGAGAAATCCCCAGAAAAGATCATTTGACAGAATATTCCAGAACATCTGAAGCGCTGCTCGTCTTCTAGGCGTCTCCTCCAGATCTCTGCCTGCGCCTTTCAACTTTTATCGGTGCAAGAACAAACACATTCAGACTTTTATTCCTGCTGCTAAAGTTTAGTAGAGCTTTGAATAAGCCCATAAATGTGTGTTTTCCTTTGCTTCGGCAGATGTTATGTAACATTATTATGATCAGATAAACACGGCTGACTGCGCAGGGCTTCTCCTGTCCGCATCCGCTGATTGTGTGTTATTGCATAAGTGTAAAAATCAAAGGCTTTCATCCGTCTCCTGCAGTGATGAAAGAGTGTGCACATGTGATCACTAAACCTCAGGTAATCTGGTTCAGCAAAACACTAAACCTCAGGTTAATCTGGTTCAGCAAAACACTAAACCTCAGGTAATCTGGTTCAGCAAAACACTAAACCTCAGGTAATCTGGTTCAGCAAAACACTAAACCTCAGGTAATCTGGTTCAGCAAAACACTAAACCTCAGGTAATCTGGTTCAGCAAAACACTAAACCTCAGGTTAATCTGGTTCAGCAAAACACTAAACCTCAGGTTAATCTGGTTCAGCAAAACACTAAACCTCAGGTTAATCTGGTTCAGCAAAACACTAAACCTCAGGTTAATCTGGTTCAGCAAAACACTAAACCTCAGGTTAATCTGGTTCAGCAAAACACTAAACCTCAGGTAATCTGGTTCAGCAAAACACTAAACCTCAGGTAATCTGGTTCAGCAAAACACTAAACCTCAGGTTAATCTGGTTCAGCAAAACACTAAACCTCAGGTTAATCTGGTTCAGCAAAACATTAACCTCAGGTAATCTGGTTCAGCAAAACACTAAACCTCAGGTTAATATTTTTTTTTAGCTAATTTACAAATAGTTTATCCTTACAGGGTAAACATTGTCTTTAGACAAAGGCTCAACAAACAAAAACAGCATTAAACAAAAATGTTGCATAAAACCCACACAACTCTTATTAAAACCTATAGAATTCTTCTTAAAGTCCCATTTAAACTGCAAATGGAGGTTGGCATAAAAAAGCATGTTTTTCTATTTGTAACTCATTTGCTGTGACTGACTGTGTTTTCTGCAGGTGGATCATGCTAAAGTCCTCCACTATGTGGGCGCGGGTCTGGCCTTCCCCGCGAGTCTGCTGTTCGTGTGTGTGCAGACGCTGCTGTCGTACCGCGCGGCCGAGACGCGGAGAGACTTCCAGACGGCTCATCTGAGGCTCACACTCACCTCACTGGCCTTCACCACCCTCATACTCAATATCCTTCAAAACATGTCATAAAGCGCTTAAAACTGTAAAAAAAATTATCATGATTTTAACGGTATTTTACTGTAAAAATGCTACGGTAAAAGTTTCAGTTTTAAGAGAAAGTTTCCGTACAATATACAGAGAATAACTGTGATAGATCTAACCGTACATTTAATTACAGTAAAATACAGTTTTTGGAAGTGAAAAAGAACAAGTCATTGTATAATTTACAGTGAAAAACCGTCCCACAATTCCCTGCGTGACACTTCACATTTGATGTATTTTTGTTGAAGTAACTGTTTCTTAGTTTTTCTCAGTTTTTCCTAGTCAGTTATGTACATTAGGGTTTTATGTTACATTTAATGTTGTTAAATTAATGTTTATTGCATTTTTTAAATTTCATGCGTGTTACCATGATGATGTTTAGCGTGTGTGTGTGTGTGTGTGTGTGTGTGAATGACACTGTGCACCTTCTATTTACTAGAATTAACTTTCTTATGGAAAATCTCCTTGTGATGAGATTGATCATGTGACTGTCATCTCCACTGTGTTTGGTGATTGTCAGTGTATAATAATGGTACAAAACAGATATAGTCTTTCAATTGGTGGGTAAATTAACATTATATCAGATAGTGAAATAAGTTTTTTACTGTAAATTTAAGTTAAATCTGTAAAACCTAAAGTGTGGCTACCGTATTTTTTACGGTAAAGTTCTGGCAACCACAACTGCTGTTTTTTTTTTTTACCGTAATTTTAACAGATTTTTTTCCCAGTGTATGGCCAGATGTTTATCCAGCTGTTCCTTAACGCTGTGTCCTGCAGGCGGCGTGTTCTTCATCCAGGAGAGTTTTGTTCTTCAGCATGCGGCGGCCATCTCGGAGTGGACGTTTGCCATCATCGTTCTGCTGTTCTACAGCTCGTTCTCGCACGAGTTCAGCTCCATCTCTTCAGAAACACTCGTGGCTCTCATGACCAGACGCAAACTAGAGAAAGTCTGACGTGTGAACATGATTATAGAGAGAGAGACGATGAGGATTAATGTGCAACCTGGTGGAATAATCTTTAAATTACGCTCTTGTTAATAAAGGTTCTGTACTTGCATCGAAGCTTTAATCTTCCCATTGCACTAATGGTTCTTTAGATTATGAAAATGTTCTAAGTGAAGAGTTCAGATGCAAAAGCCTCTAAGTGCCATCTGAAATTTCTTCTAGAATGATCATTTTTATAAAGCTTGTTTATTTAAGTTGAATAATTTCACTTAAATGACAATTAATAGGTAATTTTCATAGCCATTTAAGTGAAATTACTGAACTTAAATATACGAGCTTGATAAAAATGATCATTCTAGAAGAAAATTTCAGATGGCACTTAGAGGCTTTTCATCGGAACTCTTCAAGTGTTTATGGTGAACTCAAGTTCAAGTGCCTAATAGCAAAGTGTCTTAATGTTCAGTTAACAATAAATCGTAAAAAAAAAACAGGTTTGATCTTCAATTGGACTCGTCTTCAGTTTCACATGTTCTGCGTTATGGTGAAGGTTATCAGAAGTATGAATGTTCACCGGTTTGTTTGCATTGTATTGGGAACATATTTACCACTTTTCTTTGGTAAGAAAGTTCTGTGATATTTATTTAACTGGTTTATCTTCATGTCCTCACAGTGAGTACAGCAAATATATGTCAGATTGTATAGCTCATTATAGTTCTGTATTTTAGGAAAGACGTTTAGCTGAATAATTACTGTTCATTAAGTTTATTGGGAACAAATATGCACAAATAATTTGTGAAATATTGTTTAATAACGTATGAATGTCTGTTATTATTTATCTCACAATTCTGTGTTTTTTCCTTGCAATTTCACATTTAAATCCCACTTTTTTTCATGAACTGTGAGATATAAACTCGCAATTCTGAGGGGGGAAAAAAGACGCAACTACTTTTTTATTTATTATTCCGTGGCGGAAACCAGCTTAATAAAGCGATTGTAGTTAGTGGAATGCTAACATGATTACATGATTGTAAGATGAATATCTGTATGTATCTATATCTGCAATAAACCTCAACAGATGAAACTAACACAATACAACAAGACAAAGGCGTCAGCTAATACAACATGATATTTACCATAGTAAAAGTAAAAACATTAAAAAGTACCATAGTAAAACCTATTGAGTTAATATATAGCTACATAAACACAAACCAACACATTCTCACCTGTGAGAGGTTATCCCATTTCTTCAGGAATTTAAAGTTTTAAAGCTTTTCATGTTGTTTATATGTCTATGTGGTGTTAATACGCTTTAAGACACACCATGTGTAAGTTCATAAGTCGACAGCATTGCTGAGTATTTCCTCCTTAAAACTGCAGTGAACCAAAGACAGTCTCAAAAACACGGTTTGAAATCGCTGGTGTTTCTGACGTCACAAACGACCTTGTAACCAATCAGATCAACGAGTGGATCTCTGAGCTGAGTGAGTGAGTGGAGGCGGGGCTCATTTGCATATTCATAGAACCGCGTATACTAAACTATTTTAAAGCATGATGCATTTTTTTTCAGGGAAAACTTTGAAATATGTAATTTTGGTGTTCAAAGATGAGTTTTGGGGGATAAAATTATTGACGAGAGGGGGACACTTTTAATTTAGGCCTTTTCACTTCACAACCAGAATCTGCTCGTTGTTCATACTCATAGATATCTATGGTTCATACTGTGAGTGACGCCACGCTGGACCGTTCCAAGATGGCGGGCGCGCCGACGACGTGTCTTGAGCGGTTGAATGTAGATCCTACATATACACGTTTCTATGGTTTCACTTCTGTGCCGTTACCTTGGAGATTGTAAACACAACCCGCGTGATACAGACACATGTCTTCGCTTTAATATTATCGCTTCACTGCGGGTTGGATAAATAAGCGCAGGTGTTAACCGTGTAATAGGTTGATTGTGTGGTTGTGTGTGTGAGATGGACTCTCAGTATGTGAGCAGGACTCTGGGCCGCTGTCTCTCCGAGGCTCTCGCCGAACTAATCGAGCTCCGACCGCTGGACCCCATCGAGTTCCTGGCGCTCTGGATCCGCAAATACAAACACAACCAGGAGCTCGAGCTGCAGGTCACACACACACACACACACACACACACACACACACACACACACACACTGTCTCTATCTGTGTTGAGATTATAGTCTTCTGACATAACATTCAACTAACTACTAATGTGCTTAATGTATGTTTTCGTAATGTAGTTTACTGGTGGGGTTTATGGATGCTGTTATTCGTCGGGAGTTTTCGAATGTAAATATCCACACTAATTTATAAGGATCATAACCCGTCCTGTGTGTTCTCAGAAAGCCGCTCATCAGAGAGAGTTGGAGGAGGAGAAGCGGCGGCTCCATGAGGAGAATCTCCATCAGAGAGACCTGGAGGAGGAGGAGAGCCGGATCAGAGCCGCACAGGTGTGTGTGTGTGTGTGTGTGTGAGAGAGAGAGAGAGAGAGATTCTGACGTTAAAGGGATAGGTCACCCAAAAATTAAAATTACCCCACGATTTACTAACCCTCAAGTCATCCTAGCTGTATATGACATTCTTCTTTCAGACGAATACAATCTGAGTTATAGTAAAAAATGTCCTGACTCTTCCAAGCTTTATAATGGCAGTGAATGGCTGTTTCTGTTTTGAATAAAAGTGCATCTATACATGATAAAAGTGCATCTGTCCATCATAAAAGTTCATCTGTCCATCATAAAAGTTCATCTGTCCATCATAAAAGTGCATCTGTCCATCATAAAAGTGCATCTGTCCATCATAAAAGTGCATCTATCCATCATAAAAGTGCTTCTATCCATCATAAAAGTGCATCTGTCCATCATAAAAGTGCATCTGTCCATCATAAAAGTGCATCTATCCATCATAAAAGTGCATCTGTCCATAATAAAAGTGCATCTGTCCATCATAAAAGTGCATCTGTCCATCATAAAAGTGCATCTATCCATCATAAAAGTGCATCTATCCATCATAAAAGTGCTTCTATCCATCATAAAAGTGCATCTATCCATCATAAAAGTGCATCTGTCCATCATAAAAGTGCATCTGTCCATCATAAAAGTGCATCTATCGAATATTCTGAGCATAGTTAATATTTAAGAGCAAATATTCTGCATAATCATATGCATGTTCTGTTGTTGCGACAGCATGTTCTTGAATCAGCAGACGAGAGCAAACCAGATCTGCGTGAAGACGAGGTGTGTTTCTGCTTCACACTGTCAACTCTCATCCTTCTATCTAGCATTTACAAACGCACACACACACACACACACACACACACACACACACACACACACACACACACACACTCAGTCTCACACACACACACACTCAGACACACACACACACACACACTCACAGACACACACACACACACACACACACACACACACACACACACACACACACACACACACACACACACACACACACACTCAGACACACACACACACACACACACACACACACACACACACACACACACACACACACACACACACACACACACAGGAATCAGAATACGTTCAGATTGTTTAATCTCTCCAGAATGCATCTTTAAGTGTGTTATTCCTGCAGAGAGAGAGTGCAGCCGATCCGTCAGAGAGAGCGAACGAGCCGCAGGATCAGGTGATCGATCACATGATGAAGAGACTCAATCAGAGAGACTCATAAACTACAGCTGATCAGCTGATCTCTGCTCTCCCTCATCAGGAGGATCAAACCTCGGAGAGCCTGAACCCTGAGGAGGAGCTTCATCCAGAGGACTCTCCGGTGAGACACACACACACACACACACTCATCACAGTTTACACGTCACTCCAGATCTCTGAAGCTGCTCGTCTCCAGAGCGCAGGGAATGAAGCAGACGCTCCTCCGGAAGAGAGGACAGGAGAAGACTCGGATGAGAGACCGATGGAGAGAGTGAGTATTGCAGCGTCCGCTTCTTTATTTACACACTCAGGACACAAACATGAGCAGCAAAACCCGCCGTGCGACAGTGACTCTAGAGTCGAGAACACTGAGAAGAGCAATACTACAATCCCACTGTTCCTGCAGTGTTCACACCTGCTAATAACAACATTTACAAAATGGGTTATACATATATTTATAATTATTATATAATTATTTTGTATGTACAAATACACACACGTGCATGTATATATTTGAAGAAAATGTGTTATTTATATATAAAATATTTATATATATATATATATATATATATAATATAAATTATGTACAAATATATATGCAGTATATACATGCAAATATTTCTTAAATATATAAATATACAAAATAATTATACACAGTACACACATATATTACATAATATATATATATTTATATATATATATATATAAAAAAAATATATATTTATATATATATATATATGTGGTCCTACAATAGTGACGTAGAAACTGAGCTTTTAGAGAGTAAATGCTTTTTAAATGAAACACTAGCGACACCTTCTGGTCAAAATGGTGTAAATGGAAGGACAACCTTTTACAAACCACTTGCAAAGGTGGAATCTATTAAATGCTGTCTGCAAATCATCAAACACTGTTAGATATGAAGTATATTATGTACAGTATGTGCTCTTTTATTCATGTTTTGCATGTTTTTATGGACAATTCACTTCTACTCTTTTTATACACTCTCTCAAAGCTCCTCAAATCAACGAAACACAGGCTTCATTTCTTTAGTGCACAGTACGGTTTATTTATGTCTCCTGATTTTGAAGTGAAATATGATTCAGACTTTTTAGTGAGATTCAAGTTTATATGTTACGCACATTTCATACGCAACAACACTAAAAGGGATTTTAAAAAGTAAGCAAAATATGCCCAAGATATAAAAGTAACGTGTGAATAAAAGAGAAGATGATAGAGATGTGACGTGTGTTGTGTGTGTGTGTGTGTGTGTGTGTGTGTGTTTTGTGTGCAGGAGGAAGATGAGGAAGATGACGGAGCCTAAACCACAAAACACAACTTGTTTCATTATTAATCTCTGCTTTTGCTCAATTCAATCTCATGGATATTGATATTAAATGATATTTATGCCAACTGAACGTTTCTGCCGTGTGTTACAGTCTCCACGCCAGTCTTCACTCACACGAGTGCTGATAGTGATGTCATTTAGATTCTGTCTTAAATTTTAATAACACAAGTATGGTTTTCTCCATGAAAAAGCCAAAAAAGCAGAGATGTTAAAAAACTAACTGAGAGAGTGTGTGTGTGTGTGTGTGTGTGTGTGTGCGCGCGTGTCTGCGTGTGTGTGTGTGCGCGTGTCTGCGTGTGTGTGTGTGTGTGTGTGTGTGCGCGTGTGTGCGTGTGTCTGTGTGTGTGTGTGTGTGTGTGTGTGTATGTGTGTGTTTGTGTGTGTGTGCAGGAGGCGTCTGAGTGTCTGTGTCTGTCTGTGCGTGCGTGTGTGTGTGTGTGTGTGTGTGTGTGTGTGCGCGCAGGAGGCGTCTGAGTGAGTGTGTGTGTGTGCGCGCGCGTGTGTGTGTGCGCGTGTGTGTGTGTGCGTGTGGAAATTTAATTGAGCAAAAGTAGAGATTAATAATGAAACACACTTATGTTTTTCTGGGAAGATGTGAAAAAGCAAACAAACCACCCAGAATGCCATAGAAGTTTCCCAGAAGTCTTTGCAGAGCTGAGCTGCTGTTCTGTTGCTCTAAGCTTTAACAAGCGTGAGAAATCAGTGCATGGAGAGCAAATGTTTGTGGGCCGGAGGTCAATCTCCTCGACTCTTACACAATGCTGGATCCAGATCAGCTTTCACAGGCGCTCAGCTCCATAAGAGCTCGTGAGCACCAGAGCACACACACACACACACACACACACGCGCGCACGAGGAGTGTTCCTGAAAGAGTTATGGAGCTGCTGACCCGAGTCTTCAGTTCTCTGGCTTTGACCTTCACCGGAGCGTTACGATCTTTCACTGAGCGCTTTCTCACACAACCTGTGTGTGCAACTCTCTCTCACCTGGGGGAGACCGACCTCAGGACACTGGACGGAGGTGAGTGTGTGTGTGTGTGTGCGTGTGTGTGTGTGTGTGTGTGTGCAACTCTCTCTCACCTGGGGGAGACCGACCTCAGGACACTGGACGGAGGTGAGTGAGTGTGTGTGTGTGTGTGTGTGTGTGTGTGTGTGTGTGTGTGTGTGTGTGTGTGCAACTCTCTCTCACCTGGGGGAGACCGACCTCAGGACACTGGACGGAGGTGAGTGTGTGTGTGTGTGTGTGTGTGTGTGTGCAACTCTCTCTCACCTGGGGGAGACCGACCTCAGGACACTGGACGGAGGTGAGTGTGTGTGTGTGTGTGTGTGTGTGTGTGTGTGTGTGTGTGTGTGTGTGTGTGTGTGTGTGTGTGTGTGCAACTCTCTCTCACCTGGGGGAGACCGACCTCAGGACACTGGACGGAGGTGAGTGTGTGTGTGTGTGTGTGTGTGTGCAACTCTCTCTCACCTGGGGGAGACCGACCTCAGGACACTGGACGGAGGTGAGTGTGTGTGTGTGTGTGTGTGTGTGTGTGTGTGCAACTCTCTCTCACTTGGGGGAGACCGACGTCAGGACACTGGACGGAGGTGAGTGTGTGTGTGTGTGTGTTTGAGAGAGAGTGTGTGTGTGTGTGTGTGTGTGTTATCTCCAGTAAATGTATGAAGTCAGTTCTGCTCAAATTCACACATGAAAAGAGAGATATATTGTGAATGTTCAAATGGTGACAAACTGAATATAAAGTGTAATTTGTTTTATTTAGTTATTTTTTCTTAAGTTTCAAGTATAGATCAATTTGGTATTTCAGGTTTATCTTTTGTTTTGTTGTAAAACGGCACTGATTTTGATTAAGATCTCAGCATCTGATGTTGTAACAGCCTCATGACACGATTACAAAACCGCTTTATTTCCCTGAAGTCCTGCTGAAACTCTCTCGCTGAAACTCGCTCTCTCGCTGAGATCTTGTAAGAGTGTGTGTGTGAGTTTGTCCCGTGATCTGCAGATGATCGAGTGTTTAAAGCCAGAGAACTGTGGGAGAGTTCAGGAGCCGTTATCATGGCAGTGAGAAGACCTGGATGATTCCTGTGCAGAGAGGTACGCACACACACACACACACACACACACACACACACACACACTAACCCGACCCCTAAGTCTACCCATCACACACACACACACACACACTAACCAGACCCCTAAACCTACCCATCACACACACACACACACACACACACACACACACACACACACTAACCAGACCCCTAAACCTACCCATCACACACACACACACACACACACACACACACTAACCAGACCCCTAAACCTACCCATCACACACACACACACACACACACTCACCTCCGTCCAGTGTCCTGAGGTCGGTCTCCCCCAGGTGAGAGAGAGTTGCACACACACACACACACACACACACACACTCACCTCCGTCCAGTGTCCTGAGGTCGGTCTCCCCCAGGTGAGAGAGAGTTGCACACACACACACACACACACACACACACACACACACACACACACACACTCACCTCCGTCCAGTGTCCTGAGGTCGGTCTCCCCCAGGTGAGAGAGAGTTGCACACACACACACACACACACACACACACACTAACCCGACCCCTAAGTCTACCCATCACACACACACACGCACACTAACCCGACCCCTAAGTCTACCCATCACACACACACACACACACACTAACCAGACCCCTAAACCTACCCATCACACACACACACACACACACTAACCAGACCCCTAAACCTACCCATCACACACACACACACACACACTAACCAGACCCCTAAACCTACCCATCACACACACACACACACACACACACTAACCCGACCCTAAATCTACCCATCACACACACACACACACTAACCCGACCCCTAAACCTACACACACACACACACACACACACACACACACACGATTATGGAATATGCAGTTTGTTACAATTGCTACAACACATTTCTCAATACTTGGGCCAGTTTTTCAAAACTGTAATACATGTTTATCTTGTAGACAAAGTGTATTCAAGTCTTGTGTGTGTGTGTGTCTCTCTGTGTGTGTGTGTGTGTGCCTGCCTGTGTGTGTCTCTGTGTGTGTGCCTGCCTGTGTGTGTGTGTGTGTGTGTGTGTGTGTGTGTGCAGGAGGCGTCTGAACTCTCCTCTCTGAAGGCTCAGTTAGATGTCAGTGGAGTGTCTCTGTTCGCTGTGGTTAAAGAGAACATCGGCTCAGAGATTCAGCGCTTCAGACCGTACTTTACTGGAGAGATATTCCTCGATCAGAAGGTGATCAGATCCTCACATATCAGACAGAAACACGAGTCTCTCTCTCTCTCTCTCTCTCTCTCTGAAGCCGTGTGTGTGTGTGTGTGTGTGTTTAGAGAGGGTTCTTCGGCCCTCAGGAGCGCTGGATGGGCGTCTCTGGGCTCCTGAGATCTGGCGTGTGGAGCAGCGGATGGAGGGCGTATCAGAGAGGATTCTGGGGGAACGTGAGCGGTGAAGGCTTCGTCTTGGGTGCGGTTTATGTCATCGGACCTCATCAACAGGTGTGTGTGAACACACACACACACACACACACATCAATGCACTGTAGGATGCAGATTGGCTACAGTGGTGTGTGTGTGTACACATGTTTGTTCACAGTGCATTAACTAATGTTTACAAATATAATCTTTGATTTTAATAGTGTATTAGTAAATGTTTAAATGAATATTAACTAAGATTAATAAATGCCGAACAAGTATTGTTCATTCTTAGTTCATGTTAGTAAATACATGAATTAATGTTAACTAATGAACTTTATTGTAAAGTGTAACCATTAGTTTTTTTCAACGGCTTACACACAAAATCCTTACTTTCTGAAACCTGACACTCAAACACCAGAAACACACACACTCCTCACACACACTCAAACACCAGAAACACACACACTCCTCACACACACTCAAACACCAGAAACACACACACTCCTCACACACACTCAAACAACAGAAACACACACACTCAAACACCAGAAACACACACACTCCTCACACACACTCAAACACCAGAAACACACACCAGATCTGCACAACCATACACTCAATCTCGGCCTTCGACTCAGTTTTCAATTTCATAAAACACTTCTTGCAAATCAGAACACACACTTCTCTGTAACACACACACTCCTCACGCACACACTGACACACACTCCTCGCACACACTCCTCACACACACTCCTCACACACACACACACACTCCTCAAACACACTCAAACACCAGAAACACACACACTCCTCACACACACTCAAACACCAGAAACACTCACACACCAGAAACACACACACTCCTCACACACTCCTCACACGCACACTCAAACACCAGAAACACAAACACTCCTCACACACACTCAAACACCAGAAACACACACACTCCTCACACACACTCAAACAACAGAAACACACACACTCCTCACACACACTCAAACACCAGAAACACACACACTCCTCACACACACTCACACACACTCCTCACACACACTCAAACACCAGAAACACACACCAGATCTGCACAACCATACACTCAATCTCGGCCTTCGACTCAGTTTTCAATTTCATAAAACACTTCTTGCAAATCACAACACACACTTCTCTGTAACACACACACTCCTCACGCACACACTGACACACACTCCTCGCACACACTCCTCACACACACTCCTCACACACACACACACTCCTCACACACACACTCACACACACACTCTCCTCACACACTCTCCTCGCACACACTCCTCACACACACACTCTCCTCAAACACACTTACACACACACACTCCTCACACACCCTCCTCTCACACACACACACACACACACACACACATTCACTCCTCACATGTGCAAACACTCATTGCTTATGAACACCAGCCAATCATGGCTTTAGAATAGGCCTATAAAAGGTCAAAGGTCGAGTTATGTTTTTCGGACTGTAATACTGTATTCATAACCACAAATTCTCACAGTAAAAATATAAATAGTTTGGTTTCAATCTTGCTTTTGTATTTACCGTGAATTTTTCAACATCTCTGCCAATTACTTTCAATCTTGGACAGAAATGTATGTGAAAGATCAGCTTTAGGTTTTGAATAACTGTGTGTTTATGATATATCCAAAAATATAATATTATGGCAAAAGTGTTTGCAACGTAACACAAATGTTTGCTTTTGAGATGTTTGTGATATTTTGAATGCAGTGCTCCATTTAGCCAGAGATGTGAGGCATTGTGCATTTTCTGTGTGCAATACTTGGATTTGTGTGTAAAGTTTTGAGAAGAAAAAAAAATAGGCAAAGTTTTGAAAATGTGTGTAAGCAGATGAAAAAAACTGTACAAACATCTTCATATATGATTTTGTCGCAGGGAATCCTGCTGGAGCACCGAGAGATGGAGTTCGGAGATAAAGTCAAGAAGTGTGACGTGATTCAAGCTGTTAAACAGATCAAAACTCTGAAACTAACATAATCCCACACACACTCAATAAAGCGTCCACATGTAGTGTGTGTGTGTGTGTAGTTGATGACAGACTGACTCTAAACTCAGATGAGGGGTTCGTCTCGATGGTTCACGCTCTACAAACACACACACACAAACCTGTTTCACTAACAATAAACACTTTTGAACGCATTACTGTATTTTGAGTTTTTTCCTTATTTTAGGGTCTTTAAAAGTGAGGTGTTGATATAAAAATGACACTTGATTAAATAAAAGAAATAAATGTTAAACTTAAAAAATGTCTGTAAAAAAATATAATAAACAAAAAAAGAAACTAAATGAAATGCTTTCTAAAAAACATAAATACTTCTCATGTGATCATTAACAGACATTAGAGAACTGTTCACATGTGATTGTGTTGTTAAATTAATTAAATAATCATATAAAATCTCAGGAAATGTTTGAGCTCAAAGGGCTGGCAGAAAAGATTCCCTGTTATATTTTATTTCTATGCTTCTACATTCTCAGATTAGTCTCCAGACAATAACATTACTTTAATTTATCAAACAGTTTGACAGGAATCCGAGATAAACCTGAGGTCACGTGTCGTTCTGTTCTTCCTCCTGATTGGTTAAGCGTGTCTTATGCGGATTGTTCTGTCAGGTATTGATCGGTCAGTGCTGTATATGAAGCACTGATGACCACAACATCATCACACTGAGAGATCTGCTGCAGACAGTAAGTGTATGTTTTCTTTCTGAAACAGAGAGAAAACACAACTCTGTAAAATTAATGATTTCTAATGGCTTTATGGTTAGGTTTGTTTCGATTTGGTAAATACTGGGAAGGTTGTGATTATGAGTTAACCATATCTCACATTAATGTGAGGCCAATAACGGATATTTTCCCAGCTGACGTTTGTTTAAAGTTATCTGGTCTTTAATAATGTTCTCAAAACATAATTTATACATCGTTCATTCATGGATTTTTTTCTAAAACGTTTTATTTTGACGTTCGTTTAAAAATGTTAAATGTAAAATTTTTAAATGTAACAACTTGTTTTAGAACGTTCAGAGAACATTCAAATGTAACGTTCCAATAATGCTTGAAGAATGATGGAATGGAATGTTCCTTTAATGTTTAAATAACCAAGACCAAAAAAAAGTTAAAACCTTTTTTTTTAACACTATCAGAACATATTTTTGTAGGTTTTGTTAGATTTGGTATTTGTATTGATGAATTTTTTGTGTAAATGAATCATGTCAGTTAACATTTAAATCTCTCTCTCTCTCTCTCTCTCTCTCTCTCTCTCTCTCTCTCTCTCTCTCTCTCCTAGTTTTAAGGTGCTTTATTGTGATGACAAATATTTTTACATTTGTAATATTGCGAAAGCATTTTCAGTGTTGCTGCGTACAATTAAAACAGTGCAAAAAAACCCCCCAAAAAACCATGAAACTCTCAAATGATGAAGTGAATGTTTCTCTCTGTGTTTCTTCAGTGTTCCTGCAGGATCTGGAGGGTGTGTATGTGGTGTGTGTGTGTGTTATTGCAGCTTGTGTTCTGTTGGCCAACACAGATCTGTTTCTGACCCGAGCGGACCGGACCGATGTGGACTCGCTGGCCAGAGCCGATCTCAGATCCACCAGCGGAGGTGAACACACACAACATCTCACTCGTCTGCGTTATCTTCAAGCATTATCTTTTCTTATTTTTTTTCCATTTGGATTTAGGGTAAAATATGACTGGCATTACTCAGTGAGATTCTCCCTAATCTACACGGCTACTTTACTTTTAGCAAAATACACTGCAAAAAATAATATGTTCTTCCTCAGTGCTTCTGTCTCGTTTTACAGCACAAATATCTAAACATATATATTTACTGGGGAAGAAACATGACTGAAGATATTAAGTCTTGTTTTCTGAAAAATGTGTCAAAATCAAGGGACATTATGTTTAAAAACAGGAAAAATATTTGCCAGTGTTAAATTTAAACTGATTTAAAGGGAAAACATGGTTATTTTTTGACTCCATTGCCAGATATTCGTTCTTGTTTTAAGCAAACTCACTTTTGACACATTGTTTGACTCATGCTGCTTCTCCAGTAAATGCATCTTGATTTAAGAATGTTTAGATATTTGTGCTGGAAAATTAGACAGAAACACTGAGGAAGAATGTCATTTTGTGTCTTTTTAGTTGTTCATGAGTCTGTAATTTGCTGTTTGGTGCCGTTCGTTCAACAAATAGAGAACCAGCACCAAATGAGCCCGGCGTTCACTGAGTCACTGAGTCGAGCGAACGTGTGTGTGTGTGTGTGTGTGTGTTTCAGAAGAGGAGCAGAGCTTTAAGGCCGGCTCTCTGTGGAAGCGAACCGGAGCCGTTATTCTGGCTGTCAGACGACCAGGATGATCTCTGTGCAGAGAGGTGTGTGTGTGTGTGTGTGCGCGTATGTGTGTGTGTGTGTGTGTGTGTTTTTGACTCATATGATCATATAAATAATCACACAGGACTTACAGTTAAGTGTGTGTGTGTGTCTCTCTCTCTGTGTGTGCCTGTGTGCATCTCTGTCTTGTGTGTGTCTCTCTGTGTGTGCACGTGTGTGTGTGCCTGTGTGTGCACGTGTGTCTGTGTGTGTGTGCCTGTGTGCATCTCTGTGTGTGGATGTGTGTGTGTGTGTGTGCCTGCCTGTGTGTGTGCCTGCCTGTGTGTGTCTCTGTGTGTGTGTGTGTGTGTGTGTGCCTGCCTGTGTGTGTCTCTGTGTGTGTGTGTGTGTGTGTGTGTGTGTGGCTGCCTGTGTGTGTCTCTGTGTGTGTGTGTGTGTGTGTGTGTGTGTGTGTGTGTCTCTCTCTCTGTGTGTGCCTGTGTGCATCTCTGTGTTGTGTGTGTCTCTCTGTGTGTGCACGTGTGTGTGTGTGTGTGTGCCTGTGTGTGCACGTGTGTCTGTGTGTGTGTGCCTGTGTGCATCTCTGTGTGTGCATGTGTGTGTGTGTGTGTGCCTGCCTGTGTGTGTCTCTGTGTGTGTGCCTGCCTGTGTGTGTCTCTGTGTGTGTGTGTGTGTGTGTGTGTGCCTGCCTGTGTCTCTGTGTGTGTGTGTGTGTGTGTGTGGCTGCCTGTGTGTGTCTCTGTGTGTGTGTGTGTGTGTGTCTTTGTGTGTGTGCCTGCCTGTGTGTGTGTGCCTGCCTGTGTGTGTGTGTGTGTGTGTGTGTGTGCAGGAGGCGTCTGAACTCTCCTCTCTGAAGGCTCAGTTAGATGTCAGTGGAGTGTCTCTGTTCGCTGTGGTTAAAGAGAACATCGGCTCAGAGATTCAGCGCTTCAGACCGTACTTTACTGGAGAGATATTCCTCGATCAGAAGGTGATCAGATCCTCACATATCAGACAGAAACACGAGTCTCTCTCTCTCTCTCTCTCTCTCTCTCTCACTCTTGAAGCCGTGTGTGTGTGTGATCACAATCATACTCAGTTCTTTAACTCTTTAGACATTTGGGAGTTTGTTGTCAGAATAAATTACGTAAATATAGTTGAAAAAGCTCAGATTTTTTGGAAAGTGATGGAAATATTTGGCCATCAACTCCCACTGTATGTTGTAAATAATTATATATATTTTATATAATATTTTGGGTATACTTTTCATTTGTTAACTAACAAAGAACAATACTTCTACAGCATTTATGTTATTATTGCTCTGATGTTTCAGATGATCTTCTACGGTCCGACGCGGAGGACGATGAGGCATTTGGGAATCGCTCGGGTTGGAGTTTGGATGAACATGCTGCAGGTGTGGAGGAAAGGTTACCATGGCAACAGGAAGGGGGAGGGCTTTGTTTTAGGAGGCCTTTATGTGATTGGACCAGAGAATCAGGTAATTAACGAACAGAACATATAAAACGGTAACTTTTCTCTGGCTCTTTAAAGACAAATATCTATGTCTCTGCCAGCTGAAACGGTCACGACCTCTGGTCAAGGTGATCGTTACCTGATGACTAGTGACTGAAACTTAAAGTCCCCCTGTAGTCAATCAATGTATCCCTTAAACTCATCTTTAATCACCAAAATGAAATATTTAAAAGTTTTTTTTTATTGGAAAAAAATCTTCATGCCTTAAAATATCTTGAATGTAACTCGACACCCTTGCCTCATTTAGTATGCGTGGTTCTATGAATATGCAAATGAGCCCCGCCTCCACTCACTCACTCAGCTCAGAGATCCACTGGTTGACGATCACTCGTTGATCTGATTGGTTACAAGGTCGTTTGTGACGTCAGAAACACCAGTGATTTCAAACCGTGTTTTTGAGACTGTCTTTGGTTCACTGCAGTTTTAAGGAGGAGATACTCAGCAATGCTGTCGACTTATGAACTTACACACAGTGTGTCTTAAAGCAGATTAAAAACACCACATAGACACATAAACAACATTAAAAGCTGGAGTTTCACCACAGGGGGACTTTCGTTCACCATGTTATAGCTGTATTGTGATGTCCTTATGTGTTTGTGTTTTCAGGGAATTTTGCTGGAGCACCATGAGAAAGAGTTTGGAGATAAAGCCGATCTCTCTGCGGTCCGGAAGGCTGTCAGGAGGATCCAGAAAACAGAGAATTAGAAACATATCAAACAATCCCTGATGACACATCTGTGAACGTTCAGAAATAACAAGAAATTACTCCTGAAATCATGTATTCATTATGCAATATCACTCTGTGAGTGTGTCTGTGTGTGTTGTCTGAGGTGTCTATGTGACAGACTGATCCTAAACTCTAATGAGAGGACAGACTTGATGATTTACACATCAGACCACCAACACACACACACATATGATTTTCTTTTCTGTCTATGAAACAATTTGTTAAGTTGTAGTAGATCATCATAGTCTATATGCTTATGAAATAAACCAAATAAAATACTGTGACAAATTTAGTAAAAGTGTAAGTATTTTGAAAGTAATCTCTCAAATGATATGCATAAAAAAGCGTGCACATAAAACAAATCCACCACACACGACAAAAAAAAAAAGTTGAAAATGAGCTACACAAGATGTCACGCCTCCGAGTGAAGATTGACAGTTGTGGAATCCAATAGAAACCTTGCAACCTTTTCAGTGCGGCCAATCACAGAGCGGGTCACGGCAGAGAGAGTGCGGTTTAGCCGCAGGCGTCAGAAATTAACTGCGGTCAAGTGGGCCGCACGTTGAAAATACACGGTCAAGCCAGCCGCACATTTTTTTAGTATGCGCGTCTATTCGTGTACTTACGGTATGGGTGCTGGAAGCGGGCAAAATTGTTTTTAAGACTCTATTTTCCGCTATTTTACAATTTATTAGGACACAAATAATACATTTTCATTATTTTTTTTTAAAAGCATGACTGTTTTATTATTATTTTAAAATGTGTAGGCCTATGGGTTACATTAGTTATTACATAATATATTCATGTTCATAGTAATGTCAATTAACATTAATGATTTTTACATTTTTATTGTTAATTTTAATGTTTTTTAGACACTATTTTCTGCTATAATATATATATTATACATTATTGTACTTTATTTATTAACTTTCATTAAATTTAATATTAATGTTAATTATCATACATTTATATTGCATTTTTATTGTTGATTTTAATGTTTTTATATATAAAGTATACATTATTATATAATGTATTTTTATTTATTTATTTTCTTACATTTTTTATGTTAATGTAAATGGCAAATATTTGGCAAATAAATACAACAGGCTTTTGGTGGCTTTTAATCTGTCAATTATAATTGAATTGCATATATATAAGCTATAAACACCTTTATACAATCTATGAAATATACATTCATACCTGAAGTATCAAATATGATACTCAAAACACACACACACACACACACACACACGCACACACAAACACACACATATACATTTTATATATAATGGGAGTTTTGCCATTTTACTTCAGCTTCTAGCACTTACATCATGTCCCATATTCAAACACTCATAAAAACTGTTCCTTCATAGGTTTGCTCATTCTTTCATTTGATTCCTGTTCAGAGTGACTCTGGCTATTACTGTAATTATTATCAAGTCATGTTACTGTATAGTTTTGGAGAAAAGTAAAGGCAAACTCAACCCCATCCATCAAAGTGCATTATAGCACTTACACCATGTCCTATATTGCAACACTCATAAAAAGTGTTCCTTCATAGGTTTGCCCATTCTTTCATTTGGTTCCTGTTCAGAGTGACCCTGACTATTACTGTATTTATTTTCAAGTCATTTTACTGTATAGTTTTGGAGAAAAGTAAAGGCAAACACCCCAAACATCAAAGTGCTTTCTATCACTTAACACCATATCCCATTTTCAAACACTCATAAAAAGTGTTCCTCCATTGGTTTGCTCATTCTCTCATTTGATTACTGTTCAGAGTGACCCTGGCTATTACTGTAATTATTTTAGAGTCAATTTAACTGTATGGTTTTGGAGAAAAGTAAAGGCAAACACCCCAAACACTTTCTATCACTTACACCATGTCCCATTTTCAAACACTCATAAAAAGTGTTCCTTCATAGGTTTGCTCATTCTTTCATTTGATTACAGGTCAGAGTGACTCTTAATATTACTGTATTTATTATCAAGTCATTTTACTGTATAGTTTTGGAGAAAAGTAAAGGCAAACACCCAAATCATCAAACTGCATTGTAGCACTTACACCATGTCCCATATTCAAGTACTCATAAAAAGTATTCCTTCATAGGTTTGCTCATTCATTGATTTGATTCCTGTTCAGAGTGACTCTGACTATTACTGTAATTATTTTCAAGTCATTTTACTGTATAGTTTTGGAGAAAAGTAAAGACAAACACCCCAAACATCAAACTGCATTCTAGCACTTACACCATGTCCCATGTTCAAACACTCATAAAAACTGTTCCTTCATAGGTTTGCTCATTCGTTCAATTGATTACTGTTCAGAGTGACCCTGACTATTACTGTAATTATTTTCAAGTCATTTTACTGTATAGTTTTGGAGAAAAGTAAAGGCAAACTCACCCCAATCATCAGAGTGCATTCTATCACTTACACCATGTCACATGTTCAAACACTCATAAAAAGTGTTCCTTCATAGGTTTGCTCATTCGTTCAATTGATTACTGTTCAGACTGACCCTGACTTTACTGTAATTATTTTCAAGTCATTTTACTGTATAGTTTTGGAGAAAAGTAAAGACAAACACCCCAAACATCAAACTGCATTCTAGCACTTACACCATGTCCCATTTTCAAACACTCATAAAAAGTGTTCCTTCATAGGTTTGCTCATTCGTTCAATTGATTACTGTTCAGACTGACCCTGACTTTACTGTAATTATTTTCAAGTCATTTTACTGTATAGTTTTGGAGAAAAGTAAAGGCAAACACCCCAAACACTTTCTAGCATTTACACCATGTCCCATTTTCAAACACTCATAAAAAGTGTTCCCTCATAGGTTTGCTCATTCTCTCATTTGATTACTGTTTAGAGTGACCCTGGCTATACTGTATTTATTATCAAGTCATTTTACTGTATAGTTTTGGAGAAAAGTAAAGGGAAACACCCCAAACATCAAAGTGCTTTCTATCACTTAACACCATATCCCATTTTCAAACACTCATAAAAAGTGTTCCTCCATTGGTTTGCTCATTCTCTCATTTGATTACTGTTCAGAGTGACCCTGGCTATAACTGTAATTATTTTCAAGTCATTTTACTGTATAGTTTTCGAGAAAAGTAAAGGCAAACACTTTCTAGCATTTACACCATGTCCTATATTCAAACACTCATAAAAAGTGTTCCTTCATAGATTTGCTTATTCTTACATTTGATTACTGTTCAGACTGGCCCTGGCTATTACTGTATTTATTATCAAGTAATTTTACTGTATAGTTTTCGAGAAAAGTAAAGGCAAACACCCCAAACATTAAAGTGCTTTCTGTCACTTAACACCGTATCCCATTTTCAAACACTCATATAAAAAGTGTTCCTTCATAGGTTTGCTCATTCGTTCAATTGATTACTGTTCAGACTGACCCTTGCTATTACTGTAATTATTTTCAGGTAATTTTACTGTATACTTTTGGAGAGAAGTCAAGACAAACACCCCTAACACTTTCTAGCATTTACACCATGTCCCATTTTCAAACACTCATAAAAAGTGTTCCTTCATAGGTTTGCTCCTTCTTTTTATTGATTCCTGTTCAGAGTGACCCTGGCTATTACTGTAATTATTTTCAAGTAATTTTACTGTATAGTTTTGGAGAAAAGTAAAGGCAAACACCCCAAACACTTTCTAGCATTTACACCATGTCCCATTTTCAAACAGTCATAAAAAGTGTTCCTTCATAGGTTTGCTCATTCGTTCAATTGATTACTGTTCAGAGTGACCCTGGCTATTACTGTAATTATTTTCAAGTAATTTTACTGTATAGTTTTGGAGAAAAGTAAAGGCAAACTCACCCCAATCATCAGAGTGCATTCTATCACTTGCACCAGTGTTTTTCAACCCTGCTCCTGAAGGACCCCCAACACTGCACATTTTCTTTGTCTCCCTAATCAAACACACCTGATTCAACTCATCAGCTCATTATCACCATGTGATGAGGGGTCAGTCTGAACAGGAATCAATAAAAAGAATGAGCAAACCTATGAAGGAACACTTTTTATGACTGTTTAAAAATGGGACTTGGTGTAAGTGCTAGAATGCAGTTTGATGATTGGGGTGAGTTTGCCTTTACTATTCTCCAAAACTATACAGTAAAATGACTAGACAATAATTACAGTAATATTCAGAGTCGCTCTGAACAGGAATATATTGAGAGAATGAGCAAACCTATGAACGAACACTTTTTATGAGTGTTTGAAAATGGGACATGGTGTAAGTGATAGAATGCACTCTGATTATTGGGGTGATTTTGCCTTTACTTTTCTCCAAAACTATACAGTAAAATTACTTGAAAATAATTACAGTAATAGCCAGGGTCAGTCTGAACATGAATCAATAAAAAGAATGAGCAAACCTATGAAGGAACACTTTTTATGACGGTTTAAAAATGGGACATGGTGTAAGTGCTAGAATGCAGTTTGATGATTGGGGTGAGTTTGCCTTTACTTTTCTCCAAAACCATACAGTAAAATGACTAGAAAATAATTACAGTAATATTCAGAGTCGCTCTGAACAGGAATATATTGAGAGAATGAGCAAACCTATGAAGGAACACTTTTTATGAGTGTTTGAAAATGGGACATGGTGTAAGTGATAGAAAGCACTTTGATGTTTGGGGTGAGTTTGCCTTTACTTTTCTCCAATACTATACAGTAAAATGGCTTGATGATAAATACAGTAATAGTCAGGGTCACTCAGACCTGTAATCAAATGCAAGTATGAGCAAACCTATGAGGGAACACTTTTAATGAGTGTTTGAAAATGGGACATGGTGTAAGTGATAGAATGCACTTTGATGGATGGGGTTGAGTTTGCCTTTACTTTTCTCCAAAACTATACAGTAAAATTACTTGACAATAATTACAGTAATAGTCGGAGTCACTCTGAACAGGAATATATTGAAAGAATAAGCAAACCTATGAACGAACACTTTTTATGAGTGTTTGAAAATGGGACATGGTGCAAGTGATAGAATGCACTTTGATGATTGGGGTGTTTGCCTTTACTTTTCTCCAAAACTATACAGTAAAATTACCTGAAAATAATTACAGTAATAGTCAGAGTCACTCTGAACAGGAATCCAATGAACAAATGAGCAAACCTATGAAGGAACATTTTTTATGAGTGTTTGGTGTAAGTGATAGAATGCACTTTGATGATTGGGGTGAGTTTGCCTTTACTTTTCTCCCAAACTATACAGTAAAATGACTTGAAAATAATTACAGTAATAGTCAGAGTCACTCTGAATAGGAATATATTGAAAGAATGAGCAAACCTATGAACGAACACTTTTTATGAGTGTTTGAAAATGGGACATGGTGTAAGTGATAGAATGCACTTTGATGATTGGGGTGAGTTTGCCTGTACTTTTCTCCAGAATTATACAGTAAAATTACCTGAAAATAATTACAGTAATAGTCAGAGTCACTCTGAACAGGAATCCAATGAACAAATGAGCAAACCTATGAAGGAACAATTTTTATGAGTGTTTGAACATGTGACATGGTGTAAGTGATAGAATGCACTTTGATGATTGAGGTGTTTGCCTTTACTTTTCTCCAAAACTATACAGTAAAATGACTAGACAATAATTACAGCAACATTCAGAGTCGCTCTGAACAGGAATATATTGAGAGAATGAGTAAACCTATGAACGAACACTTTTTATGAGTGTTTGAAAATGTGACATGGTGCAAATGATAGAATGCACTTTGATGATTGGGGTGAGTTTGCCTTTACTTTTCTCCAAAACTATACAGTAAAATTACCTGAAAATAAATACAGTAATAGTCAGAGTCACTCTGAACAGGAATCCAATGAATAAATGAGCAAACCTATGAAGGAACAATTTTTATGAGTGTTTGAACATGTGACAAGGTGTAAGTGATAGAATGCACTTTGATGATTGAGGTGAGTTTGCCTTTACTTTTCTCCAAAACTATACAGTAAAATTACTTGACAATAATTACAGTAATAGTCAGAGTCAGTCTGAACAGGAATATATTGAAAGAATGAGCAAACCTATGAACGAACACTTTTTATGAGTGTTTGAAAATGTGACATGGTGCAAATGATAGAATGCACTTTGATGATTGGGGTGAGTTTGCCTTTACTTTTCTCCAAAACTATACAGTAAAATTACCTGAAAATACATACAGTAATAGTCAGAGTCACTCTGAACAGGAATCCAATGAACAAATGAGCAAACCTATGAAGGAACAATTTTTATGAGTGTTTGAACATGTGACATGGTGTAAGTGATAGAATGCACTTTGATGATTGAGGTGAGTTTGCCTTTACTTTTCTCCAAAACTATACAATAAAATGACTAGACAATAATTACAGCAACATTTAGAGTCGCTCTGAACAGGAATATATTGAGAGAATGAGTAAACCTATGAACGAACACTTTTTATGCGTTTTTGAAAATGGGACATGGTGTAAGTGATAGAATGCACTTTGATGATTGGGGTGAGTTTGCCTTTACTTTTCTCCAAAACTATACAGTAAAATTACTTGACAATAATTACAGTAATAGTCAGAGTCAGTCTGAACAGGAATATATTGAAAGAATGGGCAAACCTATGAACGAACACTTTTTATGAGTGTTTGAAAATGTGACATGGTGCAAGTGATAGAATGCACTTTGATGTGTGGGGTGAGTTTGCCTTTTCTCCAAAACTATACAGTAATATAACATACCTGTATATATAAATTGTGTGTATGTGTGTGCGTGTGTTTTAAATATCATTTGTGTTTCATTCATCAGGTATGCAAGCATATTTCATAGATCAGGTTTTTATTGTTCATATATGAAATTCATGGATAATTGACAGATTAAAGCCACCAAAAGC
>CM060602.1:41600671-41655671 GCA_030578255.1 Tiaroga cobitis | reverse complement strand
AGTAATAGTCAGAGTCACTCTGAACAGGAATCCAATGAATAAATGAGCAAACCTATGAAGGAACAATTTTTATGAGTGTTTGAACATGTGACAAGGTGTAAGTGATAGAATGCACTTTGATGATTGAGGTGAGTTTGCCTTTACTTTTCTCCAAAACTATACAGTAAAATTACTTGACAATAATTACAGTAATAGTCAGAGTCAGTCTGAACAGGAATATATTGAAAGAATGAGCAAACCTATGAACGAACACTTTTTATGAGTGTTTGAAAATGTGACATGGTGCAAATGATAGAATGCACTTTGATGATTGGGGTGAGTTTGCCTTTACTTTTCTCCAAAACTATACAGTAAAATTACCTGAAAATACATACAGTAATAGTCAGAGTCACTCTGAACAGGAATCCAATGAACAAATGAGCAAACCTATGAAGGAACAATTTTTATGAGTGTTTGAACATGTGACATGGTGTAAGTGATAGAATGCACTTTGATGATTGAGGTGAGTTTGCCTTTACTTTTCTCCAAAACTATACAATAAAATGACTAGACAATAATTACAGCAACATTTAGAGTCGCTCTGAACAGGAATATATTGAGAGAATGAGTAAACCTATGAACGAACACTTTTTATGCGTTTTTGAAAATGGGACATGGTGTAAGTGATAGAATGCACTTTGATGATTGGGGTGAGTTTGCCTTTACTTTTCTCCAAAACTATACAGTAAAATTACTTGACAATAATTACAGTAATAGTCAGAGTCAGTCTGAACAGGAATATATTGAAAGAATGGGCAAACCTATGAACGAACACTTTTTATGAGTGTTTGAAAATGTGACATGGTGCAAGTGATAGAATGCACTTTGATGTGTGGGGTGAGTTTGCCTTTTCTCCAAAACTATACAGTAATATAACATACCTGTATATATAAATTGTGTGTATGTGTGTGCGTGTGTTTTAAATATCATTTGTGTTTCATTCATCAGGTATGCAAGCATATTTCATAGATCAGGTTTTTATTGTTCATATATGAAATTCATGGATAATTGACAGATTAAAGCCACCAAAAGCCTGTTGTATCATATTTGTCATTTACATTAACATGAAAAATGTAAGTAAATAAATAAATAAACATTTATACATGATGTAAAATAATTAAATGTATACTTTATATATACACAAACATTAAAATCAACAATACAAATGTAAAATAAATGTATGATAATTAACATCAATATTACAGATTTCATTAGCATTAATAAATATATTACAATAATTAATGTATACTATATATATAAACATTCAAATTAAAAATAAGTAAATAAACATTAATAAAAAATAAAAATGTAAAAATATTAAGGATGTATGATAATTAAAATGAATATGAACATGAATAAATTATGTAATAATTAATGTTAATCATATTTAGGCATACAAACATTAAAATAGTAAAAAAAAAAAATTTATTTGTGTCCTAATAAGATGGAAAATAGCAGAAAATAGAGTCTAAAAATCAAGTTTGACCTCTTTCAGCACCCATACCGTAAGTACACGATTAGACGCGCATACTAAAAAAAATGTGCGGCTGGCTTGACCGTACATTTTCAACACGCGGCCCACTTGACCGCAGTAGAAATTACGATGCTCGCCTCAGGATGGAAATAAACTGCGGTCAAGTGGGCCGCACGTTGAAAATACACGGTCAAGCCAGCCGCACATTTTTTTAGTATGCGCGTCTATTCGTGTACTTACGGTATGGGTGCTGGAAGCGGGCAAAATTGTTTTTAAGACTCTATTTTCCGCTATTTTACAATTTATTAGGACACAAATAATACATTTTCATTATTTTTTTTTAAAAGCATGACTGTTTTATTATTATTTTAAAATGTGTAGGCCTATGGGTTACATTAGTTATTACATAATATATTCATGTTCATAGTAATGTCAATTAACATTAATGATTTTTACATTTTTATTGTTAATTTTAATGTTTTTTAGACACTATTTTCTGCTATAATATATATATTATACATTATTGTACTTTATTTATTAACTTTCATTAAATTTAATATTAATGTTAATTATCATACATTTATATTGCATTTTTATTGTTGATTTTAATGTTTTTATATATAAAGTATACATTATTATATAATGTATTTTTATTTATTTATTTTCTTACATTTTTTATGTTAATGTAAATGGCAAATATTTGGCAAATAAATACAACAGGCTTTTGGTGGCTTTTAATCTGTCAATTATAATTGAATTGCATATATATAAGCTATAAACACCTTTATACAATCTATGAAATATACATTCATACCTGAAGTATCAAATATGATACTCAAAACACACACACACACACACACACACACACGCACACACAAACACACACATATACATTTTATATATAATGGGAGTTTTGCCATTTTACTTCAGCTTCTAGCACTTACATCATGTCCCATATTCAAACACTCATAAAAACTGTTCCTTCATAGGTTTGCTCATTCTTTCATTTGATTCCTGTTCAGAGTGACTCTGGCTATTACTGTAATTATTATCAAGTCATGTTACTGTATAGTTTTGGAGAAAAGTAAAGGCAAACTCAACCCCATCCATCAAAGTGCATTATAGCACTTACACCATGTCCTATATTGCAACACTCATAAAAAGTGTTCCTTCATAGGTTTGCCCATTCTTTCATTTGGTTCCTGTTCAGAGTGACCCTGACTATTACTGTATTTATTTTCAAGTCATTTTACTGTATAGTTTTGGAGAAAAGTAAAGGCAAACACCCCAAACATCAAAGTGCTTTCTATCACTTAACACCATATCCCATTTTCAAACACTCATAAAAAGTGTTCCTCCATTGGTTTGCTCATTCTCTCATTTGATTACTGTTCAGAGTGACCCTGGCTATTACTGTAATTATTTTAGAGTCAATTTAACTGTATGGTTTTGGAGAAAAGTAAAGGCAAACACCCCAAACACTTTCTATCACTTACACCATGTCCCATTTTCAAACACTCATAAAAAGTGTTCCTTCATAGGTTTGCTCATTCTTTCATTTGATTACAGGTCAGAGTGACTCTTAATATTACTGTATTTATTATCAAGTCATTTTACTGTATAGTTTTGGAGAAAAGTAAAGGCAAACACCCAAATCATCAAACTGCATTGTAGCACTTACACCATGTCCCATATTCAAGTACTCATAAAAAGTATTCCTTCATAGGTTTGCTCATTCATTGATTTGATTCCTGTTCAGAGTGACTCTGACTATTACTGTAATTATTTTCAAGTCATTTTACTGTATAGTTTTGGAGAAAAGTAAAGACAAACACCCCAAACATCAAACTGCATTCTAGCACTTACACCATGTCCCATGTTCAAACACTCATAAAAACTGTTCCTTCATAGGTTTGCTCATTCGTTCAATTGATTACTGTTCAGAGTGACCCTGACTATTACTGTAATTATTTTCAAGTAATTTTACTGTATAGTTTTTGAGAAAAGTAAAGGCAAACTCACCCCAATCATCAGAGTGCATTCTATCACTTACACCATGTCACATGTTCAAACACTCATAAAAAGTGTTCCTTCATAGGTTTGCTCATTCGTTCAATTGATTACTGGTCAAAGTGACCCTGGCTATTACTGTAATTATTTTCAAGTAATTTTACTGTATAGTTTTGGAGAAAAGTAAAGACAAACACCCCAAACATCAAACTGCATTCTAGCACTTACACCATGTCCCATTTTCAAACACTCATAAAAAGTGTTCCTTCATAGGTTTGCTCATTCGTTCAATTGATTACTGTTCAGACTGACCCTGACTATTACTGTAATTATTTTCAAGTCATTTTACTGTATAGTTTTGGAGAAAAGTAAAGGCAAACACCCCAAACACTTTCTAGCATTTACACCATGACCCATTTTCAAACACTCATAAAAAGTGTTCCTTCATAGGTTTGCTCATTCGTTCAATTGATTACTGTTCAGAGTGACCCTGGCTATTACTGTAATTATTTTCAAGTAATTTTACTGTATAGTTTTGGAGAAAAGTAAAGGCAAACTCACCCCAATCATCAGAGTGCATTCTATCACTTGCACCAGTGTTTTTCAACCCTGCTCCTGAAGGACCCCCAACACTGCACATTTTCTTTGTCTCCCTAATCAAACACACCTGATTCAACTCATCAGCTCATTATCACCATGTGATGAGGGGTCAGTCTGAACAGGAATCAATAAAAAGAATGAGCAAACCTATGAAGGAACACTTTTTATGACTGTTTAAAAATGGGACTTGGTGTAAGTGCTAGAATGCAGTTTGATGATTGGGGTGAGTTTGCCTTTACTATTCTCCAAAACTATACAGTAAAATGACTAGACAATAATTACAGTAATATTCAGAGTCGCTCTGAACAGGAATATATTGAGAGAATGAGCAAACCTATGAACGAACACTTTTTATGAGTGTTTGAAAATGGGACATGGTGTAAGTGATAGAATGCACTCTGATTATTGGGGTGATTTTGCCTTTACTTTTCTCCAAAACTATACAGTAAAATTACTTGAAAATAATTACAGTAATAGCCAGGGTCAGTCTGAACATGAATCAATAAAAAGAATGAGCAAACCTATGAAGGAACACTTTTTATGACGGTTTAAAAATGGGACATGGTGTAAGTGCTAGAATGCAGTTTGATGATTGGGGTGAGTTTGCCTTTACTTTTCTCCAAAACCATACAGTAAAATGACTAGAAAATAATTACAGTAATATTCAGAGTCGCTCTGAACAGGAATATATTGAGAGAATGAGCAAACCTATGAAGGAACACTTTTTATGAGTGTTTGAAAATGGGACATGGTGTAAGTGATAGAAAGCACTTTGATGTTTGGGGTGAGTTTGCCTTTACTTTTCTCCAATACTATACAGTAAAATGGCTTGATGATAAATACAGTAATAGTCAGGGTCACTCAGACCTGTAATCAAATGCAAGTATGAGCAAACCTATGAGGGAACACTTTTAATGAGTGTTTGAAAATGGGACATGGTGTAAGTGATAGAATGCACTTTGATGGATGGGGTTGAGTTTGCCTTTACTTTTCTCCAAAACTATACAGTAAAATTACTTGACAATAATTACAGTAATAGTCGGAGTCACTCTGAACAGGAATATATTGAAAGAATAAGCAAACCTATGAACGAACACTTTTTATGAGTGTTTGAAAATGGGACATGGTGCAAGTGATAGAATGCACTTTGATGATTGGGGTGTTTGCCTTTACTTTTCTCCAAAACTATACAGTAAAATTACCTGAAAATAATTACAGTAATAGTCAGAGTCACTCTGAACAGGAATCCAATGAACAAATGAGCAAACCTATGAAGGAACATTTTTTATGAGTGTTTGGTGTAAGTGATAGAATGCACTTTGATGATTGGGGTGAGTTTGCCTTTACTTTTCTCCCAAACTATACAGTAAAATGACTTGAAAATAATTACAGTAATAGTCAGAGTCACTCTGAATAGGAATATATTGAAAGAATGAGCAAACCTATGAACGAACACTTTTTATGAGTGTTTGAAAATGGGACATGGTGTAAGTGATAGAATGCACTTTGATGATTGGGGTGAGTTTGCCTGTACTTTTCTCCAGAATTATACAGTAAAATTACCTGAAAATAATTACAGTAATAGTCAGAGTCACTCTGAACAGGAATCCAATGAACAAATGAGCAAACCTATGAAGGAACAATTTTTATGAGTGTTTGAACATGTGACATGGTGTAAGTGATAGAATGCACTTTGATGATTGAGGTGTTTGCCTTTACTTTTCTCCAAAACTATACAGTAAAATGACTAGACAATAATTACAGCAACATTCAGAGTCGCTCTGAACAGGAATATATTGAGAGAATGAGTAAACCTATGAACGAACACTTTTTATGAGTGTTTGAAAATGTGACATGGTGCAAATGATAGAATGCACTTTGATGATTGGGGTGAGTTTGCCTTTACTTTTCTCCAAAACTATACAGTAAAATTACCTGAAAATAAATACAGTAATAGTCAGAGTCACTCTGAACAGGAATCCAATGAATAAATGAGCAAACCTATGAAGGAACAATTTTTATGAGTGTTTGAACATGTGACAAGGTGTAAGTGATAGAATGCACTTTGATGATTGAGGTGAGTTTGCCTTTACTTTTCTCCAAAACTATACAGTAAAATTACTTGACAATAATTACAGTAATAGTCAGAGTCAGTCTGAACAGGAATATATTGAAAGAATGAGCAAACCTATGAACGAACACTTTTTATGAGTGTTTGAAAATGTGACATGGTGCAAATGATAGAATGCACTTTGATGATTGGGGTGAGTTTGCCTTTACTTTTCTCCAAAACTATACAGTAAAATTACCTGAAAATACATACAGTAATAGTCAGAGTCACTCTGAACAGGAATCCAATGAACAAATGAGCAAACCTATGAAGGAACAATTTTTATGAGTGTTTGAACATGTGACATGGTGTAAGTGATAGAATGCACTTTGATGATTGAGGTGAGTTTGCCTTTACTTTTCTCCAAAACTATACAATAAAATGACTAGACAATAATTACAGCAACATTTAGAGTCGCTCTGAACAGGAATATATTGAGAGAATGAGTAAACCTATGAACGAACACTTTTTATGCGTTTTTGAAAATGGGACATGGTGTAAGTGATAGAATGCACTTTGATGATTGGGGTGAGTTTGCCTTTACTTTTCTCCAAAACTATACAGTAAAATTACTTGACAATAATTACAGTAATAGTCAGAGTCAGTCTGAACAGGAATATATTGAAAGAATGGGCAAACCTATGAACGAACACTTTTTATGAGTGTTTGAAAATGTGACATGGTGCAAGTGATAGAATGCACTTTGATGTGTGGGGTGAGTTTGCCTTTTCTCCAAAACTATACAGTAATATAACATACCTGTATATATAAATTGTGTGTATGTGTGTGCGTGTGTTTTAAATATCATTTGTGTTTCATTCATCAGGTATGCAAGCATATTTCATAGATCAGGTTTTTATTGTTCATATATGAAATTCATGGATAATTGACAGATTAAAGCCACCAAAAGCCTGTTGTATCATATTTGTCATTTACATTAACATGAAAAATGTAAGTAAATAAATAAATAAACATTTATACATGATGTAAAATAATTAAATGTATACTTTATATATACACAAACATTAAAATCAACAATACAAATGTAAAATAAATGTATGATAATTAACATCAATATTACAGATTTCATTAGCATTAATAAATATATTACAATAATTAATGTATACTATATATATAAACATTCAAATTAAAAATAAGTAAATAAACATTAATAAAAAATAAAAATGTAAAAATATTAAGGATGTATGATAATTAAAATGAATATGAACATGAATAAATTATGTAATAATTAATGTTAATCATATTTAGGCATACAAACATTAAAATAGTAAAAAAAAAAAATTTATTTGTGTCCTAATAAGATGGAAAATAGCAGAAAATAGAGTCTAAAAATCAAGTTTGACCTCTTTCAGCACCCATACCGTAAGTACACGATTAGACGCGCATACTAAAAAAAATGTGCGGCTGGCTTGACCGTACATTTTCAACACGCGGCCCACTTGACCGCAGTAGAAATTACGATGCTCGCCTCAGGATGGAAATAAGTACTTAAACAGGTAAACATTAAATATTTCGGTTAAATTGTTAACAAATGTCGATCAGAGATTTATTGTTGTTTTATAAAGGTATATCATTCACCTGTGGCGTCTTCTTACTTATTGATTAAAGCAACACGGAGCGTTTCATGATAGTGACGGACAGCCGTTATTCAGCATTGAAATTAACGGCGCTGCTTCTGATAGCCTTTAAGTGTTTGAACACATTAAAAACTCAGAATATCGACAAGTACTAACATAAAAGTTGTTTGTTTGCGTTAGTTTGCTGTCTGAGGTGAGGAATGACACCTGAGTCTCGTGAACGCGCGTGCGTGACCGCGGGATTATATGACACGAGCTGCGCGTCAACATCATCACGTTCAGAGATGCGCGTTCATGGATCAACCAAAAAGTGCCTGAATTATCAACATCAATGCAACATTAATAATTAAACTCCTCATAAAAGTAACAGTGAATTGCTGAATTTATCTTGTTATTGACTAACAAAAAACTAACATAAATACTATTACAATACCACGTACTACAGTGCTACTGTATATGAATATGCTAATAATTTGTATTATGATGTTATCAAAGTGGCTTATGGATACCATTACAGTGTACCAAAGTTCAACTGATGTTCACACAGTTTTTAAAACATATTAAAACAGACTTTTTTGTCATTTTATGTCAAATACTTCAGTTAACCCTGTAAAAAGAAAAGTTTGCATACGTGTTTTTGTTGTTGTTGTTGTTGTTGAGTATCATATTTCATAATTCATCAAGCTTTTACTGCTCATATAGTCTGATATAGATAGAATATGGAGGGAAACACAGCTCAATTTTATCCAGAGACTCAAAACTGAGCAAAATGTATATGATAAGATGATATTTTATGATCAAAGCTCTGTAGTTTTTAAACATATAATGCATTGCAATTCAAATGATGATTGAGAGATGAACTAATAAACCTTCCTCAAAAGCCTGATGATCATATTTGATACTCATGATTTGAACATAAAATGATGTTTGGATAAGGAAGTAAAGCTGCTTCAGTCCAGTAAGTGTTCATCCTGAAATATTATTAATAATATCAAACATAATCGGTGTAGACACGTGAAGCACGAGCTGAAGGAGGACGTTTGTACAATTAAACTAAAATACTTTTACTTGATAAAACAGTCTAAACTACCAGTCAGAGACAGAAGGACTGGAGGAGATTGTTTATCGGCGAAGGTTTGATCATGTTTATTAAATTTGCATATCAAATATGATACAGTATGCTTTATAGGGTTGATTTAAATCACTTATAAATTGGAACACGTATGACTTTTAATTATACATCAACATCAAATACAGTAGAAGCTGTAAACAGAATCACTAATCAAAATAAACAATATTTTCCTCTGGGACCAGCCGTGTTTCTGGTGAGTTTTGACATGGTTTTGATGTATTAACACTGATGGATGTGTTTTATAAAGACTGATGGATGTGTGTGTTCTGTAACGCAGTGAGCCGAGAGATCACAGGAATCCTGGGACCAGTCGACCGTCAGGATGGAGGGTGAGACGGGTGAATATTAATTGATTAGTTGGTCGATTATTTCTTCGATTAATCGTATAAAAAAAGTCCCATTTTTAATTGACAAAACGCACTCTTCCACGTCCTGGCCGAAGCTGTCCTTCAAACAAATGTGCCAACTCAATGCTATGAAAACATAGTGAATATATATGGATATTTATGCTATGTGCAAAAGAGCTATAAAGCAAAAGGACAGTTTAAATCATTACATTAAAAATGAAGATGATAATAAAGAAAAACACAAACTCAGTGTTAATGATAAGAGGAACTCACACATTCACTCGGGACACAGTAACCTGTTATTTCTTTATCCTGTAAATGTAAGAAACATCGTACTACTTTATATTCAATTTCACGCAGTTATCCCTTTACAGTCCCCACTCTCATAAAAGACTCGAATTACAAATACGTTAATGCTGACTTTTAACCCTAAATTTAACGTCCATCAACAGATATTTCAGCAAAATGAATATTTTTGCGATGCATATTAATGGTCTTCCCCTGTTTGAGGCGCTCATTCAGCAAAGTCTGAAGTTTAACTTTGCATTCATGCAAAATGGAAATACTCGCTTGAATTTGTAACACTTATTAAGGATATAACCGAAAAATGAAAGTTTAGCGCCGAGGAAACACATCACACATTAAACAGCACACGCCTCTGTCAAAGCACCTGACAGGGAAGCCATGTTACACTTATTTAATATATATATAACATATGCATGATTATACTTTTCAGAGGGCCGACATTTCTGTTTTTAAAATCCTTTTTTTTTATTGATTTCATGTAATATTCTAATTTTCTGAGATTTTGATTTTAGGGTTTTCATAAGCACGATATTAAAATTCCCGCACCAGTTCACTCTGTTTCCTCCACTATAGTTTCATTTTGATTCCCATTGAAATGTGTTATTCAGGGCTGTAATTAGATGCGACTGGCGGAAGTTTTCCGTGCACAGTGGGCAGACGCGACTAATCGATAATGAGATTGGTTATCGATGATTTTCATTTTCGATTTTATCGATTAGTTGTTGCAGCCCTAAAGCAGATGAAGTGAATGAAGCAGTGTATGTGTGTGTGTGTGTGTGTGTGTGTGTGCGCGCAGGCGAGATGCTGAGGTTGACACTCGTCAGGAGGGATGATGATGGTCACCTGGGCTTCAGTGTGCGAGGAGGATCTGAACACGGACTCAGTGTGTTCATCAGTAAAGTGCAGAAGAACAGCGCTGCGGGTGAGACGCCACGAGCTTGTTTGCATGTTGTGTGAAGGGTTTAGCTAATCAGGCTCTGTGTTTGTATTATACAAATGTGCAGTTAAAAGGGGCTACATTATAAAACTGATCCAAGTTCTGGTAAAAACCGTACAGACAACTGAATTGAGATGAATAATGACACTATTGTGTAATGTAGAGCTGCTTTCATATATGTTTCATAATTGACGAATATTGCAACTAGGGCTGGGTACGAGACTTTTTCCGTTACCAATTTTATGAACAGATAATGATATAGCAGAGGCTGTAACATTAATGTGAAGTGGGGAAACAAGAAAGCTAAACTGCTAATGCAGTCGACCTTAAGAATAGGCACACTTTATACCTAGTTTAACGTTTTGTCTTTTCTTCTGGATGGTTAAATTAAGTTTTCTAAAACGAATGAAAGAATCCTGCTTGTTCTGCATGTCTCTGTCAACACAAGCCGGCGTAAACTAGTGTTTTTCCTTGATGCCTCGCCACAGCCAATCACCAGCACTGGATTTAAGCACATCATACATGCTGGATGCTTATTGGCTCACTGACGTTGACAAGATTAACCCCTCAGGGTTCGAAATCTGATACTGAACGACAAGACATTTTTTGATACGCAATGGTATCGAGGCAATTTGGTCTGTGCCTTAAAGTATAGAACTCGATACACAGCCCTAATTGCAATATTTGTTTTGTTTTGTGTGTCTGTGTGTGTGTGTGTGTGTGTGTAGAGTTGGCGGGTCTGTGTGTCGGTGATAAGCTAGTGGAGGTGAATGGCGTGAGTCTGGAGAACATTAGCATGAGCAGCGCAGTGAAGGTGTTGTCGGGTCACGCTCTCCTCCGATTGGTCGTCCAGCGCGTGGGCCGCGTGCCGGGCGTTCGCTACACCAATGAGAAAACCACGTGGTGAGTGTCAGAACAAACATATATGGGAATGTACTGCAAAATACACTGCAATATATTACATAATACATTTCCATAAATGGGAAACTAGCGCTTATATTTTTCAATATACTGTAATAAATGCATTGAACATGTATGGCTGTATATTAATTGTTACGGGCGGTCGGACACCACCCTTAACACAAAGGAGAGACGCACACAGATCGGCTCGTAGAAAAAAAAGTAATAGGGGTATTTTTATTTAACAGAAAGTTGTTAGGGTTTTTAAATAGTGGTACGCAGCAACAAAGTCCAACTGCAGAAGCGGAACCCTTCTTAGTGTCGGGTGGACGGCTAGTCGGTAGACTCTTTAAAGGTAGATAGAACACGGCTGTGCAACGACCATGTTCTCTCTCTGTGTGCGCCCGCAGGAATGGTTCCTTCAGCCCTTTATAGTGCAAGCAGGGTGCGCTCAGGTGTAGCTCATCTGTAATCAGATTAAACAAAGGGAGGAGATTCCGCATGCCAACACGTATAGTACAGACACTAGAGCTGGGGGCCGTAACACCCCCACCCCAAAATGGTGACTTGTCGCCATACTATAATCATGAGAATGTTCATACTTACTCACGACTTCTTTGTTCATCTTCACATGTAATTCAACAAAATAAAAAAAATAGATAATAAAAAAAACCACAAAATTTCTTTAACTTTAACCGTTACCTAGTGGTATAGGGCATTTTAATCAGTAATATACATGAGACTCACAATAAACAAGAGTTTTTTTTTTTTTATATATATATATATATATATACACATATATACGCAAAACAAATGAATACTATTAAGCATCCATTCTAGACAATGCATCCGCAACAATGTTGTCTTTTCCCCGCACATGCACAATTTGGAGATTAAAGGGCTGAAGTAATAGACTCCAGCGCATTAACCTACGGTTCGAGTTGTACATGCGGTTGAGGAATTTGAGCGGGTCATGGTCAGTATATACTTTGACTGGATGTATTGTTGAACTTAGGTACACTTCGAAGTGTTGAATGGCTAAGACTAAAGCCAGAGTTTCCTGTTCAATAGTGGAATACTTTTGCTGGGCAGAAGTAAATTTCTTCGAGAAGAAACTTACAGGGTGGATTATGTCGTCTGCACCAGATTGCGAAAGTACAGCACCGGCGCCTACGATGCTGGCGTCCACAGCAAGCTGGAACGGTCTATTAAAATCTGGCGCAGCGAGCACGGGAGCAGATTGTAAGAGAGCCTTGACATTTTCAAATGCTTTATTACAGGACTCTGTCCACTCAAACTTAGTTTTTGGGCTCAGTAGGTTAGTCAAAGGACAAACCACAGTTGAAAAGTTCTTACAAAAACTGCGATAGTAGTATATAACATATTTATAAATGAAGACAAAAATAGCATTGCATGTAATATTCACAAAGTTGTATCCTTTATTGTGGACATATATTGCACATACATGTTCCCATATAAATTTTAATGTATGTTCACACACACATATACACTGTATGAGTTACAACAGATTCCTAGTTCCCAGCATGCTTTGCTTCTGACTGTTAAAGGAGAGTAAATGTTCAAATTAAGTGTTATTTAATGTGTTTTGCTCAATATTAATACAGGGGGAGATGTGTTAGTGTTTAATGTTCTATTATTTGGGGGTTTAAAAGGTTTTCTGGTGTGTGTGAGTGTTTGGGGCCGTTGTGCTGAAGAGTCTGCGGTTCCGTTGATGATTGGCTGAATATAATCAAGACTGTAATTACTATATTATAAAAGTAATGTCCGTGCTCTTCTCAGCTCAGTGATAGTCTCCTGGCTAAATACTTTAGTACATGCAGGTGTGCTTTTGTTAACTGGCTTGAATATATCAAATATACTGTTAAACCATTTAATATATTGATCATTCATATATAGGAAAATATATTTTCTTTTTATAAGGGTGACCAGCGGCTCGGAGTCCGTGTCTGTGACTCTCAGCGTGTGTGTGTGTGTGTGTTCAGGGTGGATCTGATCCACCGGCGGATGGTGGTGGAGGAATCGGGCGCTCGTGTGTCGGTGTACAGCTCAGATGGAGCGCTGTGTCGAACGGTTCACCTCAATCTCTCGCACAGCCAGCCCGTACTGGGACTCAACATCCGCGGAGGACGAGAGTACAGCCTGGGCATCTACGTGTCCAAGTCAGTACACACACACACCAACTGCACAGAGAGAATGATGCATGCTGGGACTTTATATGCACTGCTGCATTATTGTGTTTGAACACTTGAGCCATTAATACTAACACTTTCTATTGTATATCCATAAAAAAAATTTAATTCATGTAGTCAATTTTTTAGTCTTTTTTTTTTTTAGCAGACGCTTTTACAACTGAGGACTAAACCAAGCGAGTCATCGTGAAGAGGCAAAAACAACGCAAGAAGTGCTCAAAATACAAAGTTCAGACATTGCTCGGAGTAGCATAAGCCAGATGAGCAGGGATTTAAAGGAAAAGGAAAGAATTTTTTTCAGTGCTCCCGGAAGAGATGAGTTTTCAGTTGCCTTTTGAATGCTGTCAGGGATTCTGCATTCGGATGAGGGACGGGAGATCATTCCACCAGCATGGAGCCGTGAATGTGTGTTCTGGAGAGTGATTGTGAGGCTCTCTGTGATGGGACCACGAGCCGTCGCTCATTGACCGATCGTAGGCTTCTGGTAGGGATGTACACTTGTAGTAGTGAGTGGAAGTAGGAGGGAGCTGAACCTGTGGTCAATCTGTAAGCAAGCGTCAAAGCCTTGAACTTGATGCGAGCCGCGAGTGGTAGCCAGTGCAGAGAGATGAACAGAGGAGTGACGTGGGCCCTTTTGGGCTCGTTGAAGACGAGACGAGCTGCAGCATTCTGGATCATTTGTAGAGGTTTAGTTGCACATGATGGAAGTCCAGCCAGAAGAGCATTGCAGTAATCAAGCCTAGAAATGACCAGGGCCTGGACGAGAAGTTGTGTTGCATGCTCAGTTAGGAAAGGTCTGATCTTCCTGATGTTGTGCATAGCAAACCGGCATGATCGAGTTGTCTTTGTAATGTGGTCAGTGAAGGTCAGCTGATCATCAAAGATTACTCCAAGATTTCTGACTGACCTTGATGGGGTGATTGAGGATGAATCTAGCTGGATAGTGAGGTCGTGCTGTAGAGACTGATTGGCAGGGAGGACGAGAAGCTCAGTCTTTGCCAGGTTGAGCTGTAGGTGATGTTCCTTCATCCATGCCGAGATGTCCGCCAGACAGCTTGAGATCCGTACAGCTACTGTGGGATCATCTGGTAGAAATGAGAGGTAGAGATGGGTGTCATCAGCATAGCAATGGTAAGCGAAACCATGTGCCTGTATGATGGGTCCCAGTGATGTGGTGTAAATGGAGAAGAGGAGCGGTCCAAGAACTTTTGGGGAAAACTAGCTCTGAAACAGTGTGAAAATGTGTTGTTTTTTCTTCTGTGTTTTGATGTGTGTTTTGTGTGTGTTTGTGTGTTTGCAGGCTGGATCCGGGCGGTCTGGCGGAACAGGGCGGAGTCAAGATGGGGGATCAGATCCTGTCAGCCAATGGCGTGAGCTTTGAGAACATCAACCATTACAGAGCCGTGGAAGTGCTGAAGAGTCAACCTCATGCCATACTGACTATTAAAGTGAGTCAAACACACACACACACACGCATACACACACACACACACACACACAGTCTCACTAACACACACACACACACACACTCTCTCTCTCTCTCACACACACACACACTCACACAGACATACACACTCTCTCTCACTAAGTCACTCACACACTCACTCACACACACACACACACACACACACTCTCACTAAAACAGTCACTCTCACACACACATACTCTCTCTCACTCACACACACACACACACTCACTCTCTCACTTACATACTCACTAACACACACACACACACACAGTCTCACTAACACAGTCACTCACACACACATACTCTCTCTCACTCACATACTCACTAACACACACACACGCACGCACACACACACACACACACACACACACACACACACACACTCTTACAGCAGATGGTTGATGAGCCTCTCTGGTTTCTGTGTGTCAGGTTGTACATTATTCACTCTGTTCCTGGATCAGGTGTTCCTGCAAACTCATACACACGTAATGCCCATATAAACATGCCAACATTCATGACCAGCAACCAGAGAAAAGCTTTGGGAGGAAACAAGTCAGACTGTTCCCTGTTAACAGTTACTTCAGTGCAGACAAAACAGTCAACTTTGTCTAACACAGGTTCGTCAAAAATTAGGAAAAGCTAATAATTCATTAAATCATAAAACGCAAATAAACCACAAATAATTAAAAAATAAAATGCATCCCGTTTTATATATTGATTGATATATTAATTAATACAAATGTAAAATTTAAATAAATTAATCATTTCAAAATAAAAATAAATAAAAATAAAACACTCACAAAAAAAGAAGAAATAATTTTTTAACTTGCATGTCATGTGACCATCAAAAATATCAAAGAACAGTGAACACGTGAATGTGTTAAATTATTGAAATATTAATTAAATCATAATGTAAATAAACCACAATTATTTAAAACACAGCACGTACCGGTAAATTAAAAATAAAAACAGTCCAAACTAAACGCTTAAAAAAATGAATATATATTGATATATTTTTTATTGTTTACCTAAATGTCATGTAACTGACATCAGAGAACCAGAATACAATTGTGTTGGTTAATTATAAATCATAAAAATGTAAAATTAAAATGAATAAATCAATAATGTTAAAATCAAAACAATTAAACAAAAAAATTAAACCATAAAAATGTTTCATTCAAATAAATAAATTTAAAATAAAGGCCAATCAAAATATATAAGATGTGTCATGTGACCGTGAATTTGTCGTTAAATTATTGAAATATTGGCTTTCAAAAAACTACAAAGTAAATTTCATCACACTAGAGTTGTAAACGCGTGTAAAGTGAAGTATTGTGGCTTTTGAAACGGTATTAATGTTTATTTTTTTCCCAATAGAGTTCCATCGTACAAACTGGCAGACAAAATGATAACTGACAGCTTGGATGTGATGTGGATTGTTGTTCACAGGAAGCGGGCAGATATCCAGCGTACAAAGAAATGGTTACAGAATTCAGCTGGATGAATAAATGTAAGATAAAATATCAAGAAACCACAACAATAATGTGCTAATCCTTAAAGGGACAGTTCACCCAGAAATGAACATTAGCCCATGATTTACTCTCCCTCAAGCCATCCTAGGTGTGTGTGACTTTCTGCTATCTTCAAGTTGCGCTTAGACTTAAGTCGAATCGGTATGTTCGTTTGGCCGGAAGCTAGTTATGTTACTTTATAAAGTTTTAAATATGGATATTTTTCTGATGGACAGATGCACTTTTATGATGGATAGATGCACTTTTATGATGGACAGATGCACTTTTATGATTGATAGATGTACTTTTATGATGGATAGATGCACTTTTATGATGGATAGATGCACTTTTATGATGAATAGATGCACTTTTATGATGGATAGATGCACTTTTATGATGGATAGATGCACTTTTATGATGAATAGATGCACTTTTATGATGGATAGATGCACTTTTATGATGAATAGATGCACTTTTATGATGGACAGATGCACTTTTATGATGGACAGATGCACTTTTATGATGGACAGATGCACTTTTATGATTGACAGATGCACTTTTATGATTGACAGATGCACTTTAATGATGGATAGATGCACTTTTATGATGGACAGATGCACTTTTATGATGGATAGATGCACTTTTATGATGGATAGATGCACTTTTATGATGGACAGATGCACTTTTATGATGGACAGATGCACTGGACAGATGCACTTTTATGATTGACAGATGCACTTTTATGATGAATAGATGCACTTTTATGATGGATAGATGCACTTTTATGATGAATAGATGCACTTTTATGATGGACAGATGCACTTTTATGATGGACAGATGCACTTTTATGATGGACAGATGCACTGGACAGATGCACTTTTATGATTGACAGATGCACTTTTATGATTGACAGATGCACTTTAATGATGGATAGATGCACTTTTATGATGGATAGATGCACTTTTATCATGGATAGATGCACCTTTATGATGGACAGATGCACTTTTATCATGGATAGATGCACTTTTATCATGGACAGATGCACTTTTATCATGGATAGATGCACTTTTATGATGAAAAGATGCACTTTTATGATTGACAGATGCACTTTAATGATGGATAGATGCACTTTTATGATGGATAGATGCACTTTTATCATGGATAGATGCACGTTTATGATGGACAGATGCACTTTTATCATGGATAGATGCACCTTTATGATGGACAGATGCACCTTTATGATGGACAGATGCACTTTTATGATGGATAGATGCACTTTTATCATGGATAGATGCACTTTTATGATGGACAGATGCACTTTTATCATGAATAGATGCACGTTTATGATGGACAGATGCACTTTTATCATGGATAGATGCACCTTTATGATGGACAGATGCACCTTTATGATGGACAGATGCACTTTTATGATGGATAGATGCACTTTTATGATGGATAGATGCACTTTTATGATGAATAGATGCACTTTTATGATGGATAGATGCACTTTTATGATGAATAGATGCACTTTTATGATGGACAGATTTACTTTTATGATGGACAGATGCACTTTTATGATGGACAGATGCACTTTTATGATTGACAGATGCACTTTTATGATTGACAGATGCACTTTAATGATGGATAGATGCACTTTTATGATGGATAGATGCACTTTTATGATGAATAGATGCACTTTTATGATGGATAGATGCACTTTTATGATGGATAGATGCACTTTTATGATGAATAGATGCACTTTTATGATGGATAGATGCACTTTTATGATGAATAGATGCACTTTTATGATGGACAGATGCACTTTTATGATGGACAGATGCACTTTTATGATGGACAGATGCACTTTTATGATTGACAGATGCACTTTTATGATTGACAGATGCACTTTAATGATGGATAGATGCACTTTTATGATGGACAGATGCACTTTTATGATGGATAGATGCACTTTTATGATGGATAGATGCACTTTTATGATGGACAGATGCACTTTTATGATGGACAGATGCACTGGACAGATGCACTTTTATGATTGACAGATGCACTTTTATGATGAATAGATGCACTTTTATGATGGATAGATGCACTTTTATGATGAATAGATGCACTTTTATGATGGACAGATGCACTTTTATGATGGACAGATGCACTTTTATGATGGACAGATGCACTGGACAGATGCACTTTTATGATTGACAGATGCACTTTTATGATTGACAGATGCACTTTAATGATGGATAGATGCACTTTTATGATGGATAGATGCACTTTTATCATGGATAGATGCACCTTTATGATGGACAGATGCACTTTTATCATGGATAGATGCACTTTTATCATGGACAGATGCACTTTTATCATGGATAGATGCACTTTTATGATGAAAAGATGCACTTTTATGATTGACAGATGCACTTTAATGATGGATAGATGCACTTTTATGATGGATAGATGCACTTTTATCATGGATAGATGCACGTTTATGATGGACAGATGCACTTTTATCATGGATAGATGCACCTTTATGATGGACAGATGCACCTTTATGATGGACAGATGCACTTTTATGATGGATAGATGCACTTTTATCATGGATAGATGCACTTTTATGATGGACAGATGCACTTTTATCATGAATAGATGCACGTTTATGATGGACAGATGCACTTTTATCATGGATAGATGCACCTTTATGATGGACAGATGCACCTTTATGATGGACAGATGCACTTTTATGATGGATAGATGCACTTTTATGATGGATAGATGCACTTTTATGATGAATAGATGCACTTTTATGATGGATAGATGCACTTTTATGATGAATAGATGCACTTTTATGATGGACAGATTTACTTTTATGATGGACAGATGCACTTTTATGATGGACAGATGCACTTTTATGATTGACAGATGCACTTTTATGATTGACAGATGCACTTTAATGATGGATAGATGCACTTTTATGATGGACAGATGCACTTTTATGATGGATAGATGCACTTTTATGATGGATAGATGCACTTTTATGATGAATAGATGCACTTTTATGATGGATAGATGCACTTTTATGATGAATAGATGCACTTTTATGATGGATAGATGCACTTTTATGATGGACAGATGCACTTTTATGATGGACAGATGCACTTTTATGATGGACAGATGCACTTTCATGATTGACAGATGCACTTTTATGATTGACAGATGCACTTTAATGATGGATAGATGCACTTTTATGATGGACAGATGCACTTTTATGATGGATAGATGCACTTTTATCATGGATAGATGCACCTTTATGATGGACAGATGCACTTTTATCATGGATAGATGCACTTTTATGATGGACAGATGCACTTTTATCATGGATAGATGCACTTTTATGATGGACAGATGCACTTTTATGATTGACAGATGCACTTTAATGATGGATAGATGCACTTTTATGATGGATAGATGCACTTTTATCATGGAAAGATGCACCTTTATGATGGACAGATGCACTTTTATCATGAATAGATGCACGTTTATGATGGACAGATGCACTTTTATCATGGATAGATGCACCTTTATGATGGACAGATGCACTTTTATGATGGACAGATGCACTTTTATCATGAATAGATGCACGTTTATGATGGACAGATGCACTTTTATGATTGACAGATGCACTTTTATGAACTTCGGAACAGAAACGGCCATTCACTGCCATTATAAAGCTTGTAAGAGCCAGGACATTTTTTAATGGCTTGAGGGTGAGTAAATAATGGACTAATTTTAATTTTTGGGTGAACTATCCCTTTAAGTACACTAACCTTTGACCTCTTTCAGCCGGCAGTGGAACGGTGTGTTCGTCGTCACACGGGTCGGGGTCTCACTCGTCGACCTCCTCGCTGTCCTCTGGGACGCCTCTCGGCTCTTTGAGTGGCTTCTCCCAAACTACTCTGCCTGTTAGCTTGCCCTTAGGAGCCAAAATGTGCGCCGCCGAGGGCCAGTTTCCCCCAGACTCCACTGATAATGAGGGTGGTTCAGAGCAGCTGCGGACCGTGAGCCGAGGAGCCACAGAACTCTTGCAGGACTCGGTGATCCGGGGGGAAGGAGAAGAGGATGAGAGAGAGATGGGAGCGAACAGAAGTCTTCCGATACGCCGAACACAAAGTCATGTGACTGTGTCAGGTAGGGTTAATTGGTTTAAAGAGATCATATACAGTCATATTTTGTTATGTTTGTGAGGTTATCAAGTTATTATATTCTGCTGCTCCACTGTTTTGTTTTGTCGTACACTACCAGTCAAAAGATTTGGATCGGTAAGATTTTTAATGTTTTTAAAAGAAGTCCCTTCTGCTCACCAAGGCTGCTTTTATTTTATATTTATTTATTCCCTGTTAGCTGGGAATGCCACTAAAACCTTCATGTGTACCGTTTGTCTATGATCCAGTTGAACAAAACAAGTGCCTGTCTGATTGACATCAACTGTTTCGTACCAATAGCTCAAACTGTTTGTGTCTCCTGTTGCCACAGAAGAGGAAAGCAAACGGAAGAGAAAGCAGGCGGAGCGAGGAGAAGAAAGCAGTTCGCTGCCGCGCTCCAGAACTTTATTCGGTCTTTTCCGAAAGCGGGATTCCTCAAGATCACGCTCCAGATCTCCCTCCCGCTCAGAGAGAATTCTGGGTAATATTTTTTAGAGGATCACATTGTGGTTACACTTTATTTTAAGGTGTATTGTTACAGTGTACTTAGTACTGAGTAATATTAACATGTACTTACTATAGGTTTAGGGTTTGGTTGAGGGTTAGTTGCATGTAATTATGCATAATTTACTGTTATTACTATGGTAAGTACGTGTAACATATGTAACAAGGACACTGTGTAATAAAGTGTTACCCACATCGTTAAGTCCAAAGTGTACTTTTCGTTTTGTATGCACACAGACGAACGCATAGGCCATAGAAATGTGGATATAGTTATGATATTGTCCTTTATAAAATAAAATGCGTTTGATTTAAACCTGAAGTACTGAATGTTTCTACAGGCACGTATAATGGGGATTTATCTGACGCTCTGAATCACGTACGAGAAATTGCTGTCAGGTTGCTGGAGGATGAAGATGTGGATGTGCTCATGGAGATCTGTCAGAGGGTAAGAGAGATTCATGTGAGATTCATCTCACATCATTCATGGGTTTCTTTATCCAGAGACTGAGCTCATGTTTACAACTGACAGTATTTAACAGAGCGAGGGCTTCAGACGCTGGTGCACCCGCTCCTGGCCATCCTGAACACGCCAGAGAAGCTGCTGATGCTCAGAGAGATCAGGTGACATCCAGAGATCATGTGCAACTAGTGCTGGGCGTTACGACCAAAAATGTATATCACTGTATATTTCTAAAATATACCGGTTTCACAGTAATACAGGTGAAACTTTAAAAATTAGAACATCGTGCAAAAGTTCATTTATTTCAGTAATTCAACTTAAAAGGTGAAACTAATATATTATATAGACTCATTACATGCAAAGTGAGATATTTCAAGCCTTTATTTGTTATAATTGTGATGATTATGGCTTACAGCTTACAAACCCCAAAGTCAAAATTAGAATATTGTGAAAAGGTTTTCATATCTGTAAGCCATAATCATCACAATTATAACAAATAAAGGCTTGAAATATCTCACTTTGCATGTAATGAGTCTATATAATATATTAGTTTCACCTTTTCAGTTGTATTTGCTCACTGTAAATATTGACTGTATTTAATGCTCAGCCCATTTTGATTGGCATCTTTGCATTTTTCGAAACTGCAACACATGAGGGCAGTTTTAGACCAAGCATACAGTATAATGGTGACCTTGAACACCTGGGATGGAAACAGTGTGGAAAATGTGTTTCACGACGAAAGAGTCTTCATCAGAACAATGTTTTATTCTTTTGCAATAATTGGTGATATTGCTATAGAGAGGTGACTGTAGTTTGGTGTCTCTCATCTCCCAGGACTCTCGTGTCCTCCAGTGATCTTCCGCTCTTTAACATCACGGTGTCTCCATTCGAAGAGCAAGCTTATGATTTTCTGAAGAGTCGCTCACGTAAATCGATCAGAATCTTTACATTTTAATGCTCAATGGTTCACAGTTGCTTGCAGACCCTTCATTAGTCTTCTTGTGTGTTTACTTTAGGCAGGAGTTCTCCTCAGACAGGCCACACCCCCAGACGCCACCTCATCACACCTGCACCAGGTGACCATCATTTTCCCTATTATATCCAATAATAATTCCATATACTGTACCGATACACCTTTATAACTTTGAAGTTGGCACATGACCGACCTTCAACCTCGGAATATGTCAGTTGCTGGGCGATATGAGGATATTTATCAATGACACAATATCGAGCTATATTGTGTTCATTAGTGTTGCCTAGAACATATTTTGTTCCATTTAGATATTTAGATGTCTGTCGGTTTTGTTCCATTTAGAGATTTAAGTTTTGATAAGTTCAATATTTTAAGTTCAATATTTAAATGTCTGTCGGTTTTGTTCCATTTAGAGATTTAAGTTTTGATGAGTTCAATATTTTAAGTTCAATATTTAAGTGTCTGTTGGATTTTAATGTCTCTTAGCAATTAAGAGATTTACAGTGGTCGGTTTTGTTGTAAACAAGAGAAGACTATTGTCAGAAAGCATCAATGAAGATACACTTAAGTTGTCTTGATTTAAAAAAATAGTCAGTTGTCAAATCGCCTGATTCGAGTTTAACATTTTCCAAATTTGTTTAGCAGTTGTTGAGACAATGAGCACGTTTTCATACACACCGATACACTGATAGCTCCCAACAATCGGCTTACTGAATTAACCTATTGTCGTGCCAACCAAAACTGTGTTTACAAGACTTTGTTGAATAAATCAGGTTATTATTCCCCGCTAGTGACGTCAAAACCTAATCATTTGTGAGTTCTTTGAAAGTTACAATGGTTCATGTGTTGGGAATTGCGAACCGGTTCTTACTCATTCGTGGTTTTGTTGTCTTGTTATTATTCCAAATAATAAATGTAAAGCGTATGTCTCTCTGCCTCAGATGTGCGTGGTGGATTTGAGCTGCACGCATCAGAAGACATGGAGAAACACAATCAGCTTCTGGAAGGTCTCGAGGAGCTCCGTCTGTCCGGTTATCAAGACCAGAACGAGTTACTGGACGTTCCTGTGGACGCTTTCAGTCATTCAGACACATTATCGTCCTCTGGGACGTCAGCGCTCCTTCCCAACTGGCTCCTGGCGGAGAACACGCGCTCAGACTCTTCCCAGACATCGGGTCATTCACACAGCGGAGGAGCTTCTGTCAGGAACGGACATTCGGAGAGTAAATCGGTCGGAGCGGATGTGTTGTTTACTGTAGTGGACTTGCCTCGCCACAAGAGGCCGCTGCTCTCACAGGTCTTCGGTTCCCTTAAGAAGTGCCACAGATCAACAGTGACACCCGCAGGACAGTCTGTGCAACAGCGGCTGAACGAGCAGCGGACAAATGATGTCACCATTGAGCCAGAGTTTGAGCTCACTACAGTCCACATCAGCAAAACCAAGCAGTCACTGGGTATTCAGTCTCTTTTTCAATGCAACTCTTATTTTTTATTTTTTATTATTATTTATAGGTGCACATCATTATTGTTTTAATAATATTGAATCAGAATAACTTCTTGCAGCTTCTCTTCTCTGATGATGAGGGCGGGGCTTTAACCTGTCACTCACATGAGATCAGCCAATAGCAAACCCCAACCATCCAATCAACAGACACAATCAAGCCCCGCCCACATTTGTTCTCATTCCAGAAGTGTTTTTCACTCGGATATACGACACAATAGAGAAGAAAAGACCAGCATAACTTCCCTTTCAGGCCGACTTTATGGAGGTCATATGAGGAATCAGCTTCTCCTTGATCTGTTGTGATGAGAGTTTATTGTGTGATGCAAACATGCATACACATTTTAGTCAAAATGTCAAAAATAGTAGGGTAGAGTCAAATGTGGTAAAAATGTGTTGTAGCTTATGCTGAGTGGGGAAAAACTTCTGTTTATATCTTTTTTAAAGAGTTTTAATAAAGTACGTTTGTTTTTAATTATAAAATTTGTACATAAACGCCGCTGGTTAAGAACCACTGTCTTAAAATCACAGCAGCAAAAAAAAACTAAAAAAACTAAACCTTTAATGGGCTCTAGAGGAAAACAAACACAAAATTAGGTGACCCCTTTAAAGCCGGCATTAAATTTCTATTTGTTTTCCAAATGCATGTTATTGATCTTGTGAAGGATTCAAACATGCATGCTTTATTTTTTGAAAATTTGACCTAGTTTTTTTGTATGGATCTTCCAGTTACATCTACGAATCGAATTAACAACCGATGGATGTACGACGTACTCGCCTTATATTTCTCCTCTTTCGCTTCACTCGGATGTACGTCAGAATGTGGAAGAAAAGACGTGCCGCTACTGTACATTCATTTCATCCTGATTTAATAGTGTGTCGTCTAATGTTTCTTTCCTCACTGGGTAATGTATGATGTAAATGAAGTGCAGGTAATTATGTCCGATGATATGTGTGTGTGTTGTGATCAGGGATCAGTATATCCGGAGGATCCGAGTCCAGGGTGCAGCCGATGGTGAAGATCGAGAGGATTTTCCCAGGAGGAGCTGCATCTACCAGTGATGCTCTGCGGGTAACAGACGAATCCCTGATGATCAGTGTTAGCATGTGTGATTTAGCTAAAGCTGAATAGCTCATGGGCCGGTTCTGTGTGTCTCAGGCCGGTTTTGAGCTGGTGTCGGTGGACGGTGTGTGTCTGCAGGCCGTGACCCATCAGGACGCTGTGGAGATCATACGGCAGGCCTTCAGTAACAAGAGCATCGACCCAATGGAGCTCGTAGTCAAAGTTTCCAGAGATCCCAGAGTCTCGTGACACGATGCCTTACCGTATGTACTTCACGACACTCGAACATAGACTGTAAAAACATGTCCGTGACGTCACCTGTAGTGTTTCTGAAGAGCGTTTTTGAAGCTCAAAGCTGAAAATGTCCAGCGAGGCGGATTAGCTGAGGTGACGTGACGCTAACACACAGCAGACAAACGGCTAGTAGTGACATCAGCGGCAATCCACCTGTCACTCAAGTGGCCACACCCTTAATTGTGCACAACTTAAAGGCTTAATATAATTTAAACGGATGAGTAAAAAAAAAATTCACCCCCCTCACAGTCGTCATGAAGGGCAACATTAGCGATATAGACCAAAACCACTTTTAACACCAGACTGTAAACATGTTTTATTCTGCTGTAAAGTTGGGCATTTTAACATGCGGGTCTATGGGAGTGAGTCTCTTCTGCAGCCGGCCTCTAGTGGCCAGTGGAGGAACTGCAGTTTAACTCACTCGGTGTCGGATTCAAGAGAGAGACCGGAAGGTGCCGCTTGCACTCGACCAAATCATCATTCTAGAATGAAGAACGAACACCAACTGTGTGAATCTCATAACCGTAGCGCTGTGTGGGATTCACTCTCTTTGGTTACACTATTTGTGGTATCTCTCAAACTTGACCTGAAAATAGCCATTGATGCTGGTATGGAAATAAAAACAACCCGTTAAAGTGGCTAAAGATTCACTCAGGATAAACTACCATTCACATTAGGGGCGCAACTGATTGCAGGTGATCGTGACCCGTACGGATCCGCTGACTCACGGTTCGGCACGCATGCGATTCGCGGATTAACCGCTAAATTTAACCATCGTAGAGTAAAAGTTTATAATTTGGACGTGTTTTGTCTTGCTAATTTACACATTCAAACAATTTTAAACGCGGAAGGTTCAAAAAACGTTAATGATCCGAACCGTGAATTTTGTGATCCGTTGCACCACTAAATTAGTTTGAAAAGTTTGAAGAGTTTATCCTTAAAACATACTTTATGAATGTCCACAATCCGGTAACGTTCTGCAGAATCATGTTGGGGAAATAGTGACATCATCCAAGTCTGTCTGCGTGATCACAGGAGTCGAACCAGACAAACATAAAACATACTCAAAAAAACATACTCAGAAATCACACCCATCCAACATAATGTACACACGTGTGTTTGAATACTAATAAATCCTGGTTTAATTGCTCTGGTGACACTTAATTTCTTACGAAGATCAGTGTTTTCAAGAACATAAATATCGAATAAAATACCAGTAAAGTTGATTAATTGCAGGTGTTTAATTACAAACAGCTCATAGGAACATTAAATATACAGCACGAAAAATATACAGTGTATTGGCTTCATACAAATACTGTTAATTAAAAAAAATTACAATACCACCACAATCACCCACAAGTAACAGAGCGGTTAAACGCACACCAGCAATGCTTTGGTCTATTCACAGTGGCTACGCTTCTATATGTGTGCACAATCAGGTTATTCAACATTATGTGACCGTATGTGAGTCTAAAGTGTGCAGTAATGCTTTTATTTTGGTACAAATATAACAGTCAGTTGCTTTAATGGATACAGAGATCATATTCCTCACTTTAATATTGAATATTGCCACGTTCAGCTCATGTCAGAATTACCAAAATATTTCATAAATACATTAAACTTGAAGAACGAACGCCATTTTGGTTTTAATGCGTCACAAGTGAGGGCAGCTTGAGCTTCCAAACTTTATAATTAATAATTTATAATTTCACAAACGCATGAGCAGCTTTACTAATCAGATACTCAATAACGGTAATTCTGGCATGATGCGATCGCCGTGTGATTGTGCTTTAGGAATCAAGACACTGAGCAGAAGTGTATTTTCTTAAGTTAATGAAGGGGAAACCACGAGTTGTGCATTTTGGTGTCTCGCATGAACACTGGATGTGAACGTCAAGATAAGGAAACATGCGCTTAAACGACGATGGAAATGCATTTACCGGATAAACTCCTGGATGCGCCACAACAAAGTCACGTGACCTTTTCTTCAACAGAGGATGTGATTGGATAACTGGACTAACCAGCGGACCAATCGCATCGCAGCATCTCAAACGAGAGCCATTATGACCTCTCAGAAACGATCGCGGTCCCAAACATCAGTAGTTTGTTATTGTGTTTCATCTGCACGCTCTGAGACACAGGTATATTTATTATGGAGGCTTTCCCAGTTGCAAGCAAATTTTACATTTTATTACTGATTCTTTGCACCGTCTTCGCCAAAAGGTGATGGAAATGGGGCTTTATTTGCAAATGTTTTATGCAATACTTTAGGGCTGTGCAATGATTAATCGTGATTAATCGCATCCAAAGTAAAAGTCTGGTTTTCATAATAAATGTGTGTGTGCTGTGTATAATATAAATACACACACATCAAGGATATATTTAAGAAAAATGAGTTATTTACATGTCAAATATTTATATTTATTTATAATATAAATTATATATATAGTGTATACATACAAATATTTCTTAAATATATTCATACATGTGTGTGTATTTATATTATACACAGCACACACACATATATTATGTAAACCAGTATTTATTTTGGATGCGATTGATCGTTTCACAGTCCTACGATACTTACGCACAACTTTAGATGGAAAAGGCTAATGACACAAAAGTGCACTTCTGTGAGTTTACAAACAGACTGTGTTCCACATGTACCCAAACATAATTGACACAGAGTCCATTAAATATATTTTCAGGCCACATAATTAATGTAACAAACTTAAGAACAGTTTTTTGCATTTTATGCAGAGCACATTTCTGAAATGAGTGCGGCGGTAGACGATCACTAGGGCGGGACAGTGGATCGATTCATCGCGATTCGTGGATCGATTCCAATATTTTCCGAATGCATCGCCATTCTCTCTCGAATCGATTCTGAGCTTAGTTTTTAACGGCAGATGGCGCTCTAGGCTAGTTTTTAACAGCAGAAAAATCTCAGAATCGATCCAGAATCATTTCTCGATTTATAATCCCAGTGTAACGATTACCTAGCTTTAGCGTGATAGCTTCCCGCTACGCCTTCCTCAAAACAAAGATGATTTCAGATCTCGGTCGCAGCGATGTCGTCGAACGTGACTTCGTTTCCGCTGCTCTCGTCATCCTGTTCTCTCGACTCGAGCTCGAGTTTTAGTTCACGAAGCGATCGCTCCAGATCACGGTTTCTCTTGTACATCTGCACGTAGTTCTCCTGCAACTGCTTCTGGTAACGAATCACTTTATCTTTCTCCTCTTCCCAGCTCTTCCTCTCGCTCTCGAACGCTACGCCCCGATCGGACGCATGCTGGCGTTCATACGCGAGCTCGGCCTTGAGTCGGTCGATCTGATGCCTGGAGGCTTTCAGATCCTCGTTTTCGTGCGACGTCGACTCCTCCAGACGGCTCATCTTCTGTCTGAGGAGCTCGTTCTCGCTCTTGCGGCGCTGCAGCTCGTTCTCGCACACCTCGAGCTCCAGGGTTCGTGTGTGTGAGGTGGTGTGTGCCTCCTGAAGCTGACTCTGGCACGTCTTCAGCTCCACACACACGTCTCTCAGTTGCCCGCGCACCGACACCAGTTCACCGACTCGCTGAGCCAGGTCCGCCTGAAGGTCTTTCAGCTGCTGCTTCAGCAACGAAATCTCACCGGACTTCTGGCACACCTGAGGGATAAAGCGACAAATCACTTAAAACGTGGATGCAAACATCTTAAAGCTGCAGTATGTAAGTTTTCCACTAAAGCATAAAAATACCATATATTTGGATATATTGAGGAAACTGAGTTCACACACTCGTTTCTCTGAACAACACTTCTACGGCCGGTTATTTTACTGTGAAATGTGTGTTTCCAGCCTGGAATGTTTGTGTTGTTTTGATGATGCTACACGTGACAATCTGCCTATTTTCATTGTCCATTGCGCTCGTTCCTGTCGCGTGTCCCAAACTGGCGACCCGCGTGAGCGTCGAGTCTGAGGAGGCGGGGAAACGACGATCTCTGATATGTTGAATTGGACTGCAGTGGCGATCTCCACCACTAGCTGTCATTCTTACACACTGCACCTTTAACTATCATTTCAAGAGGCTTTAAAGCATTAGTTCACTTCAGAATTAAAATTTCCTGATAATTTACTCTCCCTCACCAAAATGTAAAAGGTAAAACAACGATGTCTGATGTTGTTGTTTTACCTTTTATTTTTTGGTAAATGCCGTTTGACTCAGTCTTTGCACGTTTGCTTTGTAAACACTGGGTCGGTTCTTCCGCCTACGTCCCGCTTGACCTTTTAACCTGATTACGTAATGTGTGGCGCATCACAGCTAGTGCAAGACCAGCATTTGTGGTTTAAAAGTATATAAATGTTTATTTTTTTCATAAAATTGCAGATGGTTTGTCTAGATAAGACTATGTATCAAATAATGTGTTTTTTAAAATAGGAATGGTCAATTTTGATTTCATGGGGACTTTAATGAAGTAAAAAATTTGCCTTTTGAAGTTTAACATCCCCCTGTAGTCAATAATTGTATCCCTTAAAACTCATCTTTGATCACCCAAATTACATATTTAAACATTTTTCCTCGCAAAAAAATCTTCATGCCTTTAAACATCTTGAATGTAACTCGACACCCTTGCCTCATTTAGTATGCGTGGTCCTATGAATATGCAAATGAGCCCCGCCTCCACTCACTCCCTCAGCTCAGAGATCCACTGGTTGACGATCACACGTTGATCTGATTGGTTACAAGGTCGTTTGTGACGTCAGAAACACCAGCGATTTCAAACCGTGTTTTTGAGACTGTCTTTGGTTCACTGCAGTTTTAGAACCAGCTGAGAAACGCATGCAAAGCAAAATCTTGCTTTTTTCCTAAGCATAGTCTCACAATCTCAGCTAGTCCCTAGCCGATACTTCTTACAGCGCTGTGATCGGACTCCTCCTCACCTCCCACTTGCTCTCCTCGAGTCTGGGTCCGAGGTGTGTGTGCTCCCGCTCGTAGGAGTTGCACCGCTCCTCGAGTCTCTGTCGCTCCTGCAGGATCTGCGTCATGTCCTCGTTCTGCTTCTTCTTCTCCTGCTGGAGCGTAAACACCTGGAGCTGCAGGAGCTGATGCTCACGCTGAGCTTTATGGGACGCTTTCTGCATCTTAGCGGCGCACGTCTGTCTGAACTCCTCCATCTCCAGCTCCGTGCGCTTCTGCCTCTCCTCGTACACCTAAACACACACACACACACACACGCATATAATCTGTTAGAAACTAGTCTTCAGTTTGAGTTCGGATCAGGGTTTGTAATTATCAACTGGCGGGAAAAGCTGTCAAATCACGAGCCAATCGCGTTACTTATTATGTTTACTCACTTTACTGGAGAAGTTTGTGTGCAAGTCAAATCTGCGCAGATTTAGCGCAAACACTCGTGAGTCATCATGAGACGTCTCGAGTCGCACGGGTGTATCTGTGGCAAAAGCCAACAATACATTGTATGGGTCAAATTTATCGATTTTTCTTAGGATATTAGGATATTAAGTAAAGATCATGTTCCATGAAGATATTTAGTAAATTTCGTACCGTAAATATATGCAACATGTATTTCTGTGAGTGAGTGCTGCACAATCGCCAACATACATGCACAACTTTAAAGGAGATTTTCTCAATGTTTAGATTTCTTTGCACCCTCAGATTCCAGATCTTCAATAGTTGCGTCTCGGCCAAATATTGTCCTATCCTATCAAACCATACGTCAATGGAAAGCTTATTTATTCAGCTTTCATATGATGTATACATCTCAATTTAAAAAACAAATTGGCCTATGTGACTAGTTTTGTGGTCTAGGGTCACATATAAACGACATTAAAAGCTTTAAATGGTCCTAAAATACCTCGTTTCCACCAAAAAAGAACTGGTTCGGAACTGGTTCTGGTTCAACTTCTCAGAACCTGTTTGTTTTTCCACTGACTAGAGAGTCCAGCGAACGACGCCGTTACGTCACTGTGTACGTCGCCATACGTCTTAGCTTTCCCATTCCCGCCGTGTTGTTGGTCACAGTAACCCCGCCCCCGACGCTAGCATGACGTGCTAAAAGAACGCTTCTAGTCAGTTGGTGCCGCTTTGGAACCAATTTTCCTGGCCGAGAACCGGTTCTTTGGCTGTGGAAACTGGTTCGCGAGTAGACACCGGCTCCAAACCGGCTCTCAAGATGCTTTGGTGGAAAAGGGGTGAGAGATGAAAGCGTTCACACACACCTGACAGATGGCGGATTCGTTCTCATCCAGGTTTTCTCGGAGTCGCTGTAGCTCCTGATCTCTCTCCCTCAGCTTCTCCTCCAGATCCCTCATGATGGTCTCGTAGACCTCGACGGGTGGAGGCGAAGGTCTTCCCGATCCCATATCCGACAGCATCATCTGTCCTCGTCCTCCCAGAGACCCCGAGCTCTTGCTGGACGAGGAGCGCCCGCTGTCGGAGTTCGAGTGTGCGTGGGGTTTGCTCGCCTCGCTCTGGTTATACTCCGGCAGGTTCGCTAACGAGTCGCGAGCCGCTTCCGTCATGGAGAAAGACTGGCTGAACAAACCGTTGCGAGCGCCGCTGTACGAGCTGCGCCGTTCTGCCGTCCTGCCGGGCGCGAGATCCTCGTCTTCCGGAGAAAACCTGCTGAGGTTTCCTTGGCTTCCCGAGAGACCGGCGCCGGGTCTCGGAGACAAGAACTGCACGGCGTTCCGGGTCCTGGGAATGACGGGTTTGAAGGCAGTGGGTCTGATTATGGCCTGCTGAGCATTCTGTGAGAAAACAGAGTCAGAAATGATGAGTAACAGGAGCATTAGCATGTAAACACTGATAAAAATACATGAGGTTTTAGTGACGTCTACTGGATGACTCTCAGTTTCAGTTACAGATTTAAATATATAGTAATATTTAGGAGGATCTGTTGACAGAAATGCAATATCATATACATAACTATGTTTTGAGTGGTGTATGAAGACCTTACATAATGAACCGTTAGCTTAGAATGAGCGTTTCTCTCTACACGCACATCGACATGTTTCTACGGTGGCCCTGAACGGACAAACGCGTTCCGTCACTATGTTGTTCTTCGTGATAAGAAGCTGCTAAAGTCAGCGAATTAAACACTGACACAATGATGGACAAGTCACAATAATATTCGCAATAACATATCATTTTACTGAATAATTAAGTAAACCTAATTTGCTTAAAAAAAGTTCAATTCTGTTGGGTGCAATTCACAACCTCACCACTAGATGCCGCTAGAAATCACACACTGCACCTTTAAATAAACGCTTTTTTAATTTTATTTTTTTAAACTCCAACTTTACCTTTACAGTCATCAAGCGCTCACTTAATGAATATTTAAAAATTCAATTGCATAAAAATTAAATATGGATAAATTAATTGTAATCAAATTTCTATTATTGCTGGTATGATGCAAAAAAAGAAAACGCTTTTTATTCAAAAAAATTACACACTAACTTTACCTTTGCAGTCATTAAGCGCTCACTTAATAAATATAATTTTTTTTATTAAATTAAATATTGATAAATTAATTGTAATAAAATTTTGTTGGCTGATACGATGCAGATTTAATTTTAAGTAAACATTTATTTATTTAGCTAACTACCTTTGTAGTCATCAAGCGCTCACTTAATAAATATGAAAAATTCAATTGAATAAAATAAAATATTGATAAATTAACTGTAATAAAATGTCTAATATTGGTTGATATGATGCAATTACATTTTTTTTTAATAAACGCTTTTTATTTATTTATTTTATTTTTGGGGGCTTTATTATGGTAGCGATAGGAGAGTACAGAGGGGAACGGGATCTTTTTATTAATCCCTAATCCTGTACTCACCCTTTCTTTTTCTTTTTTTCATGTGAAAATTCTGATATTTTAATGAAAAATTACAAGTTTAAAAAAAAAAATGTGTTTGCAAAAAACAAAAACAGTATGAATCCTTCAAAATAAGACCAGAAACTTATTTTTACAAAAATTCTTTGAATGAACTACTCACCCTTTCCAACTGTCCAGACACAGGAACCAGTTTCGGAGGCCCGTCCGCACCAGCCATTCCCACATCCAAACGATTATCATTCCAGTCCCGTATCAAGTCCTCATGGGAATACGAGCGAGTGCCGAAGCCCTTCGCCCCGCAGGCGATTCCTCTCCTCTTGCTGGACGGGGTCCGACTGACGGCCTGTGACGCGTCGGATAACAGGCGTCCCGATCCCGGCGTTCCCTTGCGGAAGTTGGTACTGACCTCTATATTGTCCCGGTCGGGATAAGTGACGTGATTGGGCTTCATGGTGCTGACGGCTCCCATCGCTCCCATCAGGCCTGGTCCTGTGTGGTCAGTGGACACGGGAAGAGACTGGATCAGCGCCATGGCTGACGACCCGGGAGCTCAGAAAACCTGCAGACGCACCAAAAGACATTCAGACATCAGATATCACTTTCACTTGCGCTCATCACATGGGATTAATCTAGACTAGATTAATCTAGTTTGATCTGCCTCGACAGTTTCAAACAATACGAGCACTAAAGCGGATTAAATCGCTCCTATCATTCATAACATCTGCGTTCCCGTTTGCTTAAACCAAAATGTCGAGGAGAAACGGTGTGTTTTACTTCTGTGTTTCAGAACGGCTCAATGAATGACTTTTCAAACTGGTTAAACGAGTTTTAAAGCTAGACAGGTTATCCCAGACTCGGGTCATTAGTCGAGTCTGACCAGGTCAGGCCGTTCAAACTGATCATGATTCCTTTGATGGAGCAGAAATTACATATTTAACTCGTTAAATTCATAAGTCGACAGTATTTTCTCCTTAAAACTGCAGTGAACCAAAGACAGTCTCAAACACACTGAAATCGCTGGTGTTTCTGACGTCACAAACGACCTTGTAACCAATCAGATCAACGTGTGATCGTCAACCAGTGGATCTCTGAGCTGAGTGAGTGAGTGGAGGCGGGGCTCATTTGCATATTCATAGAACCGCGCATACTAAATGAGGCGAGGGTGTCGAGTTACATCCAAGATATTTTTTCAAGGAAAATATGTTTCAATATATAATTTTGGTGATCAAAGATGAGTTTTAAGGGATACAATTATTGACTACAGGGGGACTTTAAAGAAAAGATCATGAAGACAAACACTTTTTATTATAATGTAAATGTGAATCATTCGTCATAAAAATAGAAACATGACTCATTAAAAGTCTAAATTACTGCGATCTCCTACATTTTAAAAAGTGTCTCAATAACAAGCTTCCACGTGAACTTCAAGCATTAAAAAACAATTATTTCATACAATTGTTTGTTCTTTCAAAACGAGCCACAAAGTCATTTTCCAGACCCTTCGCCGTCTCTGTTCCTCAGTGGTGGATCAGATTTAAACAGCTCAACTAACCACAACCATAAACAAACACACTCACTATAATCTAGTCGTGTGCACTATGAATAATTGCATGTGTTCCTGATTTGTAAGTGACTTTGAATAAATGTAAATATAATGAACCACTGACTGTAACCTGAGAAACATGAACTGGGTCGTGCATCACACGCTTTACGCAGGATCACAGATACACATCTCGTCCTTAAACACACGGATCATCTTCAGCGCACGACACACGGATTACAACATTATGGTGTCGTATTCACACTGAAACTGCAGAAAACACAGTGACTTGAGTGTAAAATACTCCTACTTTCCTCTGACAAATCTGGCATTTTCTCCAAGACAACAGTGAGATTAAAAGGAGAACAATGAGGTTTTTGCTTGAAGTCACATGTACTTGCATTTGCCTTTTCCACACTGAAGATCAACACAATACAGAAGTACAGCAAGCTGTGAATGTTGTCACATGTTGTCGACCTGTTTCACACCTTGATGTGTGTGTGTGTGTGTGTATGAAGATGATGTATACCTAGAGATGAACCTCAATATGAACCTTTTTCATCATTGCTCTGAGCTTCTCCACATTAGTTTAATAGCTCTAAACTCTCCGATTCACACAGAACTGTGTTTTTACGGTTAAAAACTCGAGATGCAAGTCAGTCGAGAGAGAAAAAACAAGGTCTCGAGACGAAAGTTGAACGTATTTTAACTTGCGCGTCACATTTCTATAACGCTGCGTCACGTGTGAGAACGCTATTTCTCCTGAGGAATATTTGGAGAAACATCTTAAGAGAAGGCGATACTTCATTGAGTCTCTTTAGCGAGAGAATGATTGGACTAAGATTGCCTGCACACACACACACACACACGTTTCTTCTTTAATCACATACCTGATGTTAAATCCTGCATGTCGTCCGGTTCTGTGACACTGATACTGATACTGATGTGTGTGTGTCCGTCAGTCCGCTTCACTTTCTCTCTAGCTTCAGTCTCTCTGTCTCAGTGTGTGTGTGTGTGTGTGTGTGTGTCCGAGGGAAACTCATTTCTCCGCTGCACGTGTGTAATGAAGCTCTCGCACTCTTTCTCTCCGTCTCTCTCTCCTTCTCCGTCCTTCAGTGTCTTGATTCTTTTCTTGGTTACATCATGTACTCATGGTGTGTGTGTGTGTGTGTGCAGTGTTGGGGAAAGTTACTTTGAAAAGTAATGCATTACAATATTGCGTTACTCCCTTAAAAAGTAACTAATCGTGTTGCTTAGTTACTTTTTACGTTACTTTTTCTCGCCTGGGCTGGACTTGTTTTTCTTTTTATATCAAAAAAGTTCTGGGGCAAATGTAAAACCCTTTCAAACCAAAAGTGAAATAATAATGCTGAAGGAAATGCATATTCACGTGCAGAAAGTTTAACACTTCACCAATAAAAACAAAAAATCTAAAGTCATTTCTGCTTATGTCATTTCTGTTTAACCGAATTATCGAAGATCAGCAGCAAGTGCAGTGGTCAATAAAGTGAGATTAAATGCATACAAATATTTGTTTTATTTAACATATCTAATTATTGGAGGTTTACTTATTATTCTGATTTTGTTTTTCACTGATTTTATTCATTTTGAGGAATACTGAATCTTTTTTGTGCAAGAGATATTAGTAAATGCATGCTCACATTTAGTCTAGATCGACAATAACCATCATGTTCACACACACACACACAACGTCTCTGCATTAATTTCTCTCAACATGAGGACAGGAGAGCTGTCAGTCAATAAAGTAACTTGCGTTACTTATTTGAATAAGTAACTCAGATATTTTGCTGTAAATTTAAAAGTAATGCGTTACTTTATTAGTTACTTGAAAAAGTAATCGGATTACATAACTCAGGTTACTTGTAATGAGTTCCACACAACACTGGTTGTGGGAATTATTCCACGATTAAGCAATACTGACAACGCTAGTCCGTACAGAACGACACACACAACAGCGTGACTCTCTCTTAGGCCACATACACACCGCAGACGTCCTCGTCCGGGGCCACTAGGGGCCCCAAAAATGACATAAAACAAGACAAAACCAAGCTTTAAAATAAGCTTTAAAGAAAGTCAAGGTGTTTTCAAGAAGAAAGTCATTTTTTGTGCCTCTTTGAAGAAGCAGGATTCTCGTGGTTTCTTGACCTGGAAATGAATGAAATCCTAAAATACCATAGGCATTTTTATAATGAATCTATATTTGTCAAAATCTAAAACATTTTATCGGGTAGAAATTGTAAGTAAAATTTTTTTTAAAGATGTTTAAGTGTGAAAATGTCTCTCTAGCCTGTTTTAAAAGACACTTAATATTCAGTAATATTGTAGATTTGACTGCACTGACTTGGGCGCTGTCTAAACCACACTGCCTTCAACTAAACACCTTTCACGCGGTTTGGCTGTTCATTTACACACACAAAAAAAACGTGTTTTGGGTGCATGACCGTCATGCTCATGCGTATTACGTGTCCGGTCTATAGTGTTTAATCTCCATCTAATGGCCTGACAGCAGAATACAGCGTTTTTATTCGTTTTCGCGGATCCGTGTGCTTGGGGATCATTTTGACTACGGTGGGAAACCCAAAGGAAGAACATCTCAGTTTTAAGCGCATCGTTGTCGTGTTAACGTACCCTCAGATGAGAACAAAATAAACTGAATTGAGCTGATGATGACACTATGCAACAGTTATTGAACTGAACCCAAGCAACACTAAACTGAATTGATCTGCACACACACTCACACACACACACACTCTCACTCACTCACTCAAACACGCACACACACACACACACACACTCACTCACTCACTCACTCACTCACTCACTCACTCACTCTCTCAAACACACACACACACTCTCTCACTCACTCACTCACTCACTCACTCACTCACTCACACACTCACTCTCACTCACTCACTCACTCAAACACACACACACACTCTCTCACTCACTCACTCACTCACTCACTCACTCACACACTCACTCACTCACTCACTCACTCACTCACTCACTCACACACTCACTCACTCACTCACTCACTCACTCACTCACTCACTCACTCACTCACTCACTCACTCTCACTCACTCACTCACTCACACACTCACTCACTCACTCACTCACTCACTCACTCACTCACTCTCACTCACTCACTCACTCACACACTCACTCACTCACTCACTCACTCACTCACTCACTCACTCTCACACACACACACACACTCTCTCACTCACTCACTCACTCACTCACTCACACACTCACTCACTCACACACACTCACTCACTCACACACTCACTCACACACACACTCACTCACTCACACACACTCACTCACTCACTCAAACACACACTCACTCACTCAAACACTCACTCACTCACACACTCACTCAAACACACACACACTCACTCACTCAAACACACACACACACACACAATCACTCACTCACTCACTCAAACACACACACACACACTCACTTACTCACTCAAACACACACAAACACACACACACTCACACACACACACTCACTCACTCACTCACTCACTCAAACACACACACACACAATCACTCACTCACTCACTCACTCAAACACACACACACACACTCACTCACTCACTCACACAGACACACACTCACTCACTCACACACAATCACTTACTCAAACACGCACACACAATCACTCACACACTCACTCACTCAAACACACACACACACACACACACACACACACACACGCACACACACTCACTCACTCACTCACTCACACTCACTTGTAAAGTATTCTAGTTGATCAAACCTCTTTATGATTCACACGCAGTCTACAAAATGAATACAAGAATTCATCGTATGTAAACACACATCAGGTGATCCCAAAACCATTCAATTAAGACCAATTAGTTGATTAGATAACTCATTTGCGTTCAAACCAGTGTGAGCAACACTAATTGTAAACCGAGAACGACAGTGACAAATGAAGCCGTAAATACAAACACACATTAAATTCATCATCACACTTCCAGAGGAAAGTTTTGAATGAGTGTGATGTGCTGGTGTATATATAGCCTTGTGTAAGTAGGCTACAGCGAGCTGTGTGTCTCTCTCAGGTCCTGTAAGTGGGTCACTGGACACGGTTAAACTGGTTCTACCGGCGCAGCGAACAGAACCACACGAGACAAGAAAATATATTTATGATCAGACCCGAAACACACACACACACACACCTTTAGTCAACATTTATCCACACACCGTCTTTCCTGTGTTCAAGACAGCAAGAAAACATATAATGAATATCGTGCATGTATTTATTCAAACGCTCCTCAGTTCATTTTTCTAACTATCAAGTTTATGGTCATTAAATGCTTTGCTAAGGTTAAATGAGACATTACGTGAAAAATGCACATTAAAAGCTGTTTTATTGACATATTTCCGTGGTTGAAACACTGATTGTTTTCAGGAAGTTGTTCTGTATCTTTTACAGTTCTGATGTTCATGTTTGTTTGGTGCTGTAACTAGTAGTAAAGAGCAGGAGATGATCGGCTCACGGTCGACGTTTAATTTCAGACGTATATATTTTCTGTTGCCGAAATGTTGTTGCATCACTAGTGAAAAGAATGCATTGGTTTGATTGCATGAAGGGGAAATTGCATGAACTATTTTTTTAATAATTTGCTAACAAGCATACTTCAATGAGTCCATTGTTTCTGCCTTAAATTAATACATTTTTAGCTAACTGTGATTTGATGTACATTTCTGAAATACATAACTTAGTCACCTCTGATAACAGATCACTCTAAATTATAATGTCATCATGCATTTTCCGTAAAAAATACGTATAAATACGTTATAAAAATAAATGTGAATTGAATTAATTAAAATCAATGTATAATTAAATGCAATGCAAGTAAAAGCATCTGCCAAATGCATGAACGTAATGTCTTTCTAAGGAGAATTTGAATGTAATGTTTGTTTTATAGGCTTGAATATCGACCGGATCCTGAACCGGTGAATCTGAAGGAGTATTTGCAGCCCTCGGTCTCCGTCACGGCCCAGTTTGAGCTTGTGTTTCTGTGCCGGGACACGAGATCCGGACAGCTCCCGGTGCCGGCCGTGCCAAGCTCTCACTGGCAACAACAGACCTACTTTACACGGCCAAAAAAACACAGAAATCACTGGCGTTTAACCCACGAGAGACCAGGAGAGAGTCATCCGAGAGTCCTGCACTGATGATGTTAAGGTCCCCATGAAATCATAAATGACAATTGTTGACTTTTATGTAATATCGCATTGTTTATTCTAAATGATTTATAGGTGCACATCATCATTATTGTGTTAATAATCTTGAATCAGAATCAGTTCCCCTTGCAGCTTCTCTTCTGTGATGATGAGGGGGGGGGGGGGGCTTTAACCTGTCACTCACATGAGATCAGCCAATAGCAAACCACAAACATCCAATCAATTCCCCACAGACACAATCAAGCCCCGCCCACATGTGTTCTTGTTCCTGAAGCGTTTCACTCGATATACGACACAATGAAGAAAGGAAGAGCTCCACATCAAGCCGACTTTAATTCACCCCATAAAGTCTAATTTGTTTCAACTGAAAAAATTCATGCATCTCTTTGTTGTCCAACAGTCTGCAAAGCTCTAAAAAAGACAAAAAAATCCTAAAAGCACCATTAAAAAAAGTACCATCGCAGTATCGTAACAATAATGCATAAGCCTGTGCACAAAAATAATAATATAATTATCCGTGAGTCATAAAAGCATTGCATGACTTCAGAAGATTTTAAATATATGCATAAGCAATGATACGCTTTCATGATGCTTCCTTTGATGGCACTTTTATTGTGCTTTTCATCATTTTTAAACTCAGTCTGCTTTCGCTGTATGAAAAGATCATATTTGCTGAATCTCTCCTTTAATATTCGACTTATATAATAACATACAGATTTGAAAGGTGAGACAATAATCAGAAACGTCATGTTAGATGCTAGATTATCTCTTCACGACTGTATACGGCTAATAACTCACGGCCAGGACTTTATATAAACGGCTGGACTTCTGCTTATGTTTTTAAAAAGTAAATAATCTGCAAGCATCTGGATCATAACTGCGAGCTTCAGCTCTCACCAAAGGCTTCCTCTGCTCTAACGACGGCTCTATGAATAGCGAGTGTATTAATAGCGCTTACAGAGAACTATGGGTTATGGGAAGCCACGCCTGATTTATGTTCAGATCAAATGTAATCTAATTATGTTAATATATTACAGAACAAACTCGATGAAAGAGGAGAATCTCACAAAGCCTTACATGAGTGAAGCGAAGCCTAGTTTAGGGCCACTGCCATGTGTTGTTTGTTTGCTGTGATTAGATTGATTGAGATGTGGGGGTGGACTGGAGATGCCACTGGAGCTGGACCACAACTTGTAATGGTCATTTTGTCTCATTTTTCTTTTTTTCACACACACACACGCACACACACACACACAGATTCTTTCCTGAGAAACCTTGAGATGCTCCCAGAGGACCAATAACAAGAACATCAACAAGTGGCTGTACAGGAAATGAGGTCATCAAACTGTGTTTGTGTGTGTGTGTGTGTGTGTGTGTGAGTGAGTGAGTGAGTGAGTGAGTGAGTGAGTGTGCATGTATGTGTGTGTGTACGTGTCTGTCTGTCTGTGTCTGTCTGTCTGTGTGTGTGTCTGTCTGTGTGTGTATCTGTCTGTGTGTGTGTGTGTCTGAGAGTGTCTGAGAGTGCGTGTCTGTGTGTGTGTGTGTGTGTGTGTGTGTGTGAGTGAGTGAGAGTGTGTGTGTGTGTGTGCATGTATGTGTGTGTGTGTATGCGCGTGTGAGTGCGTATGTTTGTGTGTGTATGTATGCGCGCGTGTGTGTGTGTGTTTGAGAGAGAGAGAGTGTGTGTTTGAGAGAGTGTGTGTGTGTGTGTGTGTGTTTTTGAGATAGAGTGTGTGCGCATGTGTATGTATGCGCGTGTGTGTGTGTTTGAGAGAGAGAGAGAGTGTGTGCGCGCGCGTGTGTGTGTGTATGGGCGTGTGTGTGTTTGAGAGAGAGAGAGAGTGTGTGCGCGCGCGTGTGTGTGTGTATGGGCGTGTGTGTGTTTGAGAGAGAGCGAGAGAGAGTGTGTGTGAGTGTGTGTGTGTGTGTGAGTGTGTTTGAGAGAGAGAGAGAGAGAGTGTGTGTGTTTGAGAGAGAGTGTGTGCGCGTGTGTGTTTGAGAAAGAGAGAATGTGTGCGCGTGTGTATGTATGCGTGTGTGTTTGAGAGAGAGAGAGAGAGAGAGTGTGCGCGTGTGTGAGTGTGTTTGAGAGAGAGAGAGTGTGTGAGTGTGTTTGAGAGAGAGAGAGAGTGTGTGTGTGTGTGCGCGTGTGTTTGAGAGAGAGAGAGAGAGAGAGTGTGCGCGTGTGTGTGTGTGTGTGTGTGTTTGAGAGAGAAAGAGAGTGTGTGTGCACGTGTGTGTGTGTTTACAGACTGGAGGAACAGCGGATGTGGGTTTGATCATCATGAGCTTCAGCCACACAGTAGAGTTTTACTGTCAGCAACTGTAAACGCTTACAAACCTGAAACACCGGAACATGAAGCTCAATCATGAAAATAAAGCCTCTGGTCTTGATTGGCTGAACAGCGTCTCTTAGCTCCGCCCTCAAACACTGTAGTGTATCTGAGACTGGAAGAGTTCGGCTCGTGTTGTTCGTGTCGAGGAGACGCTGTTTTCTGAGATTGAGACGGTGAAACCCACGCCATCGTCACTGTTCGTATCACTGTGATCAAGAGCTGAGATTCAGATATGATAATGAGCGTTTGCTTTCTGACCAATCAGAGCAGAGCAGCTCTCAGAGAGGCGGAGCTTAGAGAGACTGAATCCTCGATGGAAGCGTTTCAGACACTGAGAGGAAAGAGCTGAAGCTGCAGTGGAGATTATGAGGACATTACAGTGTTTATGACTTTACATGCATGTGAACCTGTTCAGGAGACTCTCAAACAACATTAGGAGCCTTTAAAACAACATTAGGAGCCTTTAAAACAACATTAGGAGCCTTTAAAACAACATTAGGAGCCTTTAAAACAGCGTAACGGGGCATTTTAACTAAAATCCGAAGCCTAAACAAGCATCACCATCAATAAGGCTCATGATGATGAGTAACTACTAGAATTTCCTGAGCAATAAGGACATGTTGTCAGGTTTTCTCAGGAATGTTGATCTGTAAAGCGAAGACTTTAAGCGTGTGTTTACACACAAACACAAGAGCGACAGGTAGAGCCACGATTCCTCACGAGCGTCAGAGATTCACATTACAAAGACTCTTTCGATCTCCGTTAAGAGCCTGAATTCCCCTCACACAGACATCGGCTAATTCAAACAATAGCTGTACTTAAATTACACTGAAATAAATAAATTAACATGTTGACATAAATGTTTGTATTACTGATGGCTCAGTGTTTGGGATCGACAACAGCATTTACTGACTGATCTCGTCTTTTCTATTTTCACCCTGCAATCCTTCCCTAAACAAATGAGCAAATTCATCATCAGTCAAACCTTCATTAATTGTCAGCGGCTTTACATGACAGACTAGGGTCTCTTTAAAAACTGCGTAGGATCCGCACTAAAAGTGTATGTGCGCCTGGAACCCAAAAATGGCGTACCCCAAAAAATATTCAGACTTTATAACCCCAGTCAGAGGAAGAGTGTGTTCATGCGTCTCCTCCCTAAAAATAACCACATATGAGCAGACAACGCCTCGTTTGCTATATCCTCATCTGCATATCATCTGCATATGCATATTAATGGTTCAAGACATTAGGAGAATATGAGATACGGATGTGCGTCACATTACATTGATTAAAATCATTTAGTAGCCGATCCTTGCCTTGTTTTTGATGTGAAAATACATTTCAGAGAAAGTTTTTCTCAATCTCTTCCACTGCCCTAATAGTGTTTTTATTGCTTTATATTTTTAATGGAAACAGAAAGGCCTTATTGTGCATTATTGATCATTATTTGCGTGTACATTTTTCCTCAGATCGAGTTCTGCTGTTATCATGCGCGAAACAAACATTAAAACACAGCAGCGCATACGCTACTAATATGACTATTTATTACAATATAAAAAACTTCTCTGTAATGATTTCATGTAATTTAAGTGATTAACTCCATTAATGAGAATGTCATATTTAATATAAATGTGTATATCAGATGTAAAACAGAGTTTAAATCATTATTTTATGTATTTAAACTGTTATTGTGAACATCACTGTATTTATGATTAGGACTCATAATGAATATTAAAGTGGTTTTCCTTCATCAGTCGCTCAGATCATCATCGGTGTCGTTAAACTGTTCGTTCGCGTGGATCAGAGTTTTTCTTAAAGGTGCGCAAATTTTCCTGTCAATTTTGTTATTATGAATCACAACTCCGGGCCTGTTGTGTGCGACGCAGCGGTTATAGATGAGGCTCAGGTGTGCAGAACGGTCCTTATAACTGAGTCAGTTCAGCTCTGAAGGGCAAGAAGCGTGTGTGAATGTGTCCGCTTACGGTCCAGACTCTCCTCGTTTAACAGGGTCTTAGGGTGTACTCACACTAGGCACGGTTGCCATGAACCGGGCTCGAGTACGATTGTCCCCCCTCCCCACTCCCCCTCTGGCCTGCACTCACATAGGGTTTCAGCATTCGTGCCGGAGCACGCTTACGTCATTATGGTGCGACGGTTTCGGGATAAACAAGAAGAGCGGCGCTCTCTGAACACAATGGAGTCCATCGCTCTGTTTTCTTTGTGGATAATTTTGTGTCGTTTGGTCCACAGCCCTCTCACAGCCTGTTGTTAAACAGATGTGTCGCCTTAGTGGCGCGAAAATTTTCACGTAATCATGCTGCTCGTATGAGGAGGTTTGCAAGGTACCAGCTGAAGTGCAGAACCATGACGTCACGCGTCCTGTTCCGTGCTCCAGCACGGTTAGCGCTCACACTGCATGTGAACCGCGCCCGAGTCCAACTGAACCGTGCTCTGGCCCACCTCTTCCAAGCGGGCCAGGCCCGGCTAATCGAGCCGCGCCCGGGCACGTTTCGGAGCACTCACACTAGTCAAACGAACCGCGCTTTGGTGGTCAAACGCACTCGGGCACGGTTCAAACTGGCTAGTGTGAGTACACCCTTAATGAGAAGCAGAAGGTCACACCCAGATCGCCCGGATTAGGAGAGAGAGCGATTATGGCAGAGCGGATATATCAGATAAATACAGTAATCACCCAGTAATGAACACAGAGACGGCATCCACTAATGTCTGTTGCTCACGAATGTTTGACTCAAACGTATTTTGACCGATGAGACTCGTGTGTTTGTGCAACATCGCCACAAATCCTCCATTTCCAGAGTGATGATTGGCTGCCGCTGACATGCACTGAAGTCACGTGACAACATTGTTTATCGTGGAATGGCAACATCAATATATATAAAGCACGGTTTAATACAAGAGTTGAGCAAAGTGACCAAAGAACACCGGCTGGTTCATTTACTATATTCACTTCTTAACAGTAGGCAGTGTGCGCTGCACAATATTCAGTGAGAAGAATCATTAATTACTTAATTTAAAAATAAGTAGAAATAATGCAAGATTGGTCAGGTCAGAGGTCACTCGTCATGCGTCAGGTCAGAGGTCATGCGTCGGGTTAGAGGTCATGCGTCAGGTCAGAGGTCATGCGTTGGGTTAGAGGTCACTCGTCATGCGTCGGATCAGAGGTCATGCGTCGGGTTAGAGGTCACTTGTCATGCGTCAGGTCAGAGGTCATGCGCCGGGTTAGAGGTCACTCGTCATGCGTCAGGTCAGAGGTCATGCGTCGGGTTAGAGGTCACTCGTCATGCGTCAGGTCAGAGGTCATGCGTCGGGTTAGAGGTCACTTGTCATGCGTCAGGTCAGAGGTCATGCGTTGGGTTAGAGGTCACTCGTCATGCGTCGGGTCAGAGGTCATGCGTCGGGTTAGAGGTCACTCGTCATGTGTCGGGTTAGAGGTCACTCGTAATGCTTCTGGTTAGAGTTCATGCATCGGGTCAGAGGTCACTTGTCATACGTCGGGTCAGAGGTCACTCATGCGTCGGGTGACAGGTCAGAGGTTACTCGTCATGCGTCGGGTCAGAGGTCACTCATGCATTGGGTCAGAGGTCACTTATCATGCGTCGGGTCAAAGGGTCAATCGTCATGCATCGGGTTTGAGGTCACTCATCATGCGTCAGGTCAGAGGTCACTCGTCATGCGTCGGGTTAGAGGTCACTCATCATTTGTCAGGTCAAAGGTCACTCTTTCAATGAACTAGACTCCTGTACAGCCGTTACCGGAAGCCAGTGATTATAGTTCATAAAGTTATATGGATATTTTTCTTGCAGGCGTATGGATTACTGTTATGATGATGGATTCAAAATCTCAGGCTCCATTCACTGACATTATAACGCTGGGAAGAGCCAGGATATAATTTTAATATAACTATAATATTTTTTAATATAACTCTGATTGTGTTTGGCTGAAATAAGTCATAAACACAAGGATGACTTGAGGGTGAGTCAATAATGGGATATTTTTCATTTTTGGGACTAAACTATTCCTCTAAGTCATGCCCCCTATGGAGAAAATGTTCCTGGATTTCAACCGATACTTTCTGAATGCATTTGAATGGACAAAGACGCTCTTTAGGATTATAGTGTAGTTGCAACCTATCCCAGCCAGACCTGGACCATTTGACGTCCATGAAACCAAAACTGACCATTCGTTTAAAAAAATTTAAATACGGCAGTATTTATTAGAAATTATTTATAGATGCACATAATTTTAAATTCATGAGCCTCATAATCTTCTATCAAAATAATTATCTTCTCTGATTACGTGTTTACTGGCACGAGGGCGGAGCAACCTGTCACTCACATGAGATCCACCAATAGCAAACCACAACCATACGATCAATTGCGTTCCCTCTGTGTGTGTGTGTGTGTGTGTGTGTGTGTGTGTGTGTGTGTGTGTGTGTGGAGAGAGCGTGTCAAGGTTTAAAATCCCCTGTTCTATCTACAGTATTTGATCGATTGACCAAAAGAACATCAGAGGTTAATCGAAACTTCATCTGACAGCTGATGTCAACAGTGCCTGGTTAAACGCTAAACAAATGAAGAAGGAAGTTTGTGCTGTTTATTGTAAACAGACAGAAGTTGAACTGACATGTAAAGACCTCTTAGATAATCACTGAACTGATAAACAATGATACGAATAATAACAGTGAGTGACTGGTAATACAAATGAAGGGCATTTTTAAAGTTATTTCCTCGCCCAAATAACTTTTCTGTGTCGTAAACCGAAGAAACATTCACGCTTTCAAAACAACCTGAGGAAAAACCTGCTTCAATGTCAATACGAGACGCTCGCGCAGTTCATAACTCATCTCATCTGTATAAACATGATCATAAAGTATATCATGCTGTATGTCATCTGATTATTAAACAGAAGAATCGCCTGTACTCACCATACTGTATCTCACACAGGGTTTGTTATTACTGTCCAGGTTTAATATCGTTCACTTTCTGCGCTTTTTCAGCTGTGGCTGAAGTTCCCGATGCGCGTCCCCGATCGCCCCTCCCTCTTAATTCACTCTCTACTGTCCGAGCGTTTACAGTCATACTATGACGAAGCGTTGCCTCATGAATATTAATGACACCCTGTTGCGCTCGGCTTCACTGATTGGCTAAGAGCCTGGCGCTGGTGGGCGGGTGCTACTGAGATAGCGAATTAACTCTGTAGAAGGGGGTTGGTACAATTAATATTAATAACGTTTGGTGATTAGACGCTCAATGACGTTTATCAAAACGTCAGCGCGACCTAATTAATATTCATAAGCTAACCTTCGCTATAGTAGTGTGTACAAAGAGGAATTTACGCTTTTTGTCCTTTAGCACAGACATTTACACAATAACACACACACACACACACACACACACATATTTTCTCTCACACACACACACTCACTCTCTCTCTCACACACACACACTCACTCACATACTCTCTCTCTCTCTCACACACACACACACACTCCTACACACTCTCTCACACACACACTCTCTCTCACACATACACACACACTCACATATATCTTACATTGTAAATACCTCAAACAAAACAAGGACTTCTGCACCACTAACATTTTATTTATTTGTTTGTTTGTTACTTTTTAATGAATTTAATAGTTGAAATGAGGTTCAGTGGAGGATTCAGACTATAGAAATGTCAAGATTTTCCCAGGCCCTTTCCCTTGTTCATAGAAAACCTGGGAAAAGATTTACATGTAAGCCATTTAGCAGACGCTCTGACAGAGGGACGCGCAGAATAGCCATGACAATAGCTGTTAAAGCATATAAAAAGCAAAGAGAAAAGTAGATAATTGAACCCTTCAACATTCGCGAAGCCTCTTCCAGCCGATCTCGACATCGGATCTCAGGCTCAGGAAACGAGTGTCTGGGATGTTTATGACCGGAGCTTCTCAGACACTCAGAAACTGGTCTAACAAGAACTTCTGATCGGATGAGAATCTGATGACGGGAGATTCCAGGCGTTCCTGAGCTTTGTAAACCTCCATCACACACACACACACACACACAGACACTTCTGTAAACCTCCATCACACACACACACACACACATACACACACTTCTGTAAACCTCCATCACACACACATACACACACTTCTGTAAACCTCCATCACACACACAGTCACACCTAACTTTATTCACACACCTTCAACATTTCTCAGATTATCAGTTTATTCGCTATAGTTTAGACAATGGTGATAAACATGAGCAGAACTCAGAGTTCTCAGATCAGTGGATATTTGACTGGTTTTGTCCGTCCTTCTGTTAGACTCTCACACATGAATTATGTTGAATATCTGTCAGCTGTTAAATTTAACTACACAATTAGATAATACCAGTTTAGCTCAACCAGTGACCAAGCAATGCTTCATGTTGTTCAGTGTGTGTGTGAAAAGAGCATTAGCAATTACAGAAAACACACTGAAGAAAACATGATCAGCTCAAAGTGGAGGAATCATTTCTGCTCCCAATCTTTACTGGTAGTCACTGTATGAAGAATATTTGGGTGTAATATGTCACAGTTTACTTTATTTTGCTCTCCTCACTTACATAAATGAACTATAGTGTCCTGATCACACTAGTGGAACAATATTAACAATGATATCTGGTGTCTGAATTTTTGGTTTGAGTGTATTGTCTGTGTTTAAGCAGAACTCTGGGAGAAACTGGACCGGGAACGTCTCTCACATTTACACACGATCCGCTTTCCACCATGTGAACACACTCGCCTCTTCATCTTCATCTTCATCACTGCAGTTCTGTCTGTGTTGAGCTTCAGTCTCTGCTGAACATGCGGACACACACTGAGGATCAGACAGAGGAGAGTTCAGGAATGTCCTGACGTGGGCAACCAGAGCTATTGTTCATTGTTGTTCCCACCGCAATTAGTCTCCCACAGTTCCAACGGACATCAGTGTGTGTGTGTGTGTGTTGGGAATAGAGGTATTGTTATATTATGAAAGCATACACTACCAGTCAAAAGTTTGGGATTTTTAATGTTTTTAAAAGAAGTCTCTTCTGGGCGTAACACTTCCTCATTAGAGAGAAACACAGGTGTGTATACAGAAGTCTGTTTGCTGAAGCACCTCACACACACTTTCATGACTTCTCCGTTTGTTTTGTGTTGTTACTCACTGTAATTAGATACATTAAAAAGTTATTAAACTGTTTGAATAAAGCATCTATTTTTCTACATTCTTTAAAAAAATGCATCTTGCTTTAGTAAAGTTAATTAGGAATTTCCTGAATAAAGTTCTTACGTCATTTAACAGATTATACACTGATGTTGTCGATCTGGGACTTGATGATATCCTGAGGCTTATCACTTCCATATAATCATCCATATTCCCGAATCTGTGTTGCCTGTGAGAAATGTGCCTGATTTCCATTCAGATCAGCTTGTTTCCACTGAAACACAATAACACAAAACGTCTCGTGTTTATTGAGAAAGTGACATTTAAAGAGATTAGGGTCTAAATCAGGTGAATCCGCAGCTTTAAAGGGATAGCTCAGCTTGAAATGATCTTATTTCGCTAAATAGTTTCACAGAAAATGAACAGAGATATATTAATGGCTATCAGATATCTGTGTTCCTCTTCATGAAGAGTTTAGCTCCAGCACACCTTTTTTTTCAAGGAAAAACTTTTAAATATGTCACTTTGGTGAACAAAGATGAGTTTTAAGGGATACAATTATACAGGAGGACTTTAAGTTATAAAAAAGTTAGGCCTATATCTGAACCTTCTCTCAACATTCACATGTCCAGTTTGTAAAACACTTCAAACACGTTAAAGGTCCCCTGACATGGGGTTATTTTATTATTTTATAATGTTTCCTGGGTTGCCCTTATAATGTTAGTATGTATTTTAGATCAAAAATAGTCATAATTTATAAATAAAAGGCAATTTTCCTAGCCTGATTGCAGCCTCTGATTTGAACGCTCTGTTTGAAGGGGCGTGTCTCTGTGGGATTCAGTGGAACCGCCCACTGCTGTAATTGGCTGACATTCTTGCATATGAAATAGCTATGTATTACATGCAAAACTTTCTCGAATACTTTTACTACAGCTATTATACGTTTTTACTATTACAGCTATCGAGATTAACTAATCGTGACAAGTTTTTAAAGTATTTAGATCTATTCCCATCACATAAACTGTTGCCGAGAAGGCAGATGACAGTGTGTTGATGGCGAGAATGAAGATCTTATCATTGCAACTCAGTTTCTGCTCTCTCTCTAATGCTTTCACCAATGCAAACACGATGATGTAAATACCTAATACAGTAAGAGCTTCGTTGTGCAGTGTAACGTGCGTCCTTGATTTCATAACGAGTTGTACAGATAAACTCGTGCTGTGTGGAAAGATTGTTCTTTGATCGCTTTCTGTATAATTTGTTCAGAAATTAAATAAGATTATTTTCATCCTACTAAAAGAAACAATGTGAAGTTGATATTTTAGTCACTGACTTGACTTACTGATGCATAAGAAAGATTGGTAGCTCGATCGATTTATTTTCAGACGTTCATCGAGTTGATGAAACAGTCGTCGGTGAAATGTTTGGACCATACACAACTTGTCGGCGCATTTCCAGAGAAAATAAAATTAACCCATTGTTTCTTCAGAGGCTCGGATGAAGGAACTAAAAAATACTTTTGTGTTCATTTGTAACTTATATCCGAAACACTGATCAACTGCCATGCTTCGCTCGTTTGCAAGTCATGATATTTCCCTAGGAAAAACTAAAATCGCGCCGGTGCGTTTGTACTTCCTGTTCCTAGCTCGTTTTCTCATGGGCGAGCCAAATTCTCTGGGCGGGCAAAGCAGAGAAGGGGGAGGTAACCTTTCCCCCATATGACGTCATATAGGGGAGATTCAAGATCAGCCCGTCTGAGATCTCATTTTCTCACAGGCAGAGTAGGATAGCCAAAGCTCGGTTTACACTGACTGAAATTTCTAGACACGAGGGGACCAAATACAGGCTAGGGGAACTCATATTAAAGTTAAAAAACCCCAGAAAGTGAAAATTTCATCTCAGGGGACCTTTAAGAGAGCGTTAAGGAAACATTGTATCATTCATCGAACAATATGCAACCGTTACTTTTGAATGTTCTCTGAAACTAATAGTAACATTTAAAAATGTGACAAACGTCCAACTGAAACATTTCAGAACAAACGGCGGGAGATTCTCCATCACTTCCTTGTGTGTTTTGCGTTAGGAGAGATCGGGTGAGTAAACGAGTAAATGTTACATTTTGGGTGAACTTATACTTTAAAGTCCCTGTAAAGGCAATTCTACAAAAAAATTCTAAACACATTATAAATGTTACAACTGTATTGCTAAAACATATTACAAAGACTGTGAACTGTGAAGTACTGAAATGCGGAGTTAGACCGTTAAACAGGTTTTCACCATTGCTATTTTACGGATTTTTTGGGCCGGGCTAAAACAGGGCTCGATGACGCACTGGAGCCCATGAGCTCGTGGACACGCCCCTACTTGACACACCGAGGCCACTGAGGCTGATCTCTCCCGACCCCATTCGCATTCGCCGATCAAACGCGAGTTACTGTCAGTACTATTAGTTACTACAGCCTACTGTTTGCTAGCTAGCTATGCCTTCAACACGGAAATGCATATAGGCTACTACCTGGATGCGATCATGTACAAAACAGATCGGTGTCTTTATTTAAATTTCCTAAAAACGATCACATCAAGAAGAGGTGGATTAATTTTGTGTAGAGCCAACCTTGATGAAGAGCTGAGGATCACCGCCAACACCCGCCTCTGTAGTGATCATTTTACACAGGATCGTTTTATAAACTTTCCTCAGAGACAACTGGGATTCACTGATAATCCGCTGTTACTGGTGAACGGGGCCGAAACGACTATCCCCCGCCAGCGTTCATCCTCCCGTCCCGAAAGCAGTATCACCTATCGCCAATAGCTTTCCCGCGAGTGGGCGTGGTTTCAGCGCAGCCAGCGGACACGCCCCCAGCGTTTGAGACCAGAGAATAATGCTCATTTTTTCAAGATTTTGATAGCTTATTTAATGTACTTGCCGGCTTTTTTATCATTCAAATTTGGCTGGATGGCTAATAAGACATTTTTCTGTGGTGTGACATACTCAGAACACATACTTAATTTTTACTTTACAGGGAATTTAACATCTTCTATAGAACTTTTAAAAATGATGTGTTCAATTACACAGAGGGCTATTGTGCCATCTGGTGGTCATCATTAAAAATCATCTGGGCGTTTTTGTTTTTAATTATTATGATTTATTTAATTTAAAAAAACCTTTGGTGTAGCCAGTCAGTGTGTTTTGTGTCACAGTTATTATAAATAATTATAATGATAATAAAACTAATAGTTTCAAGTGCACTTTGTATTTTGTATTGAATGCCACAAGAACTATTAAACGATTTTCTGTGCTTTTAAAACATTGCATGTTTTCAGTGTTTGTTTTTGGCTGGTTATAAAGAGTCGTGTAATGAGTTTACTGCTGTGGGAATGACGTAGATTTTTGCGTCACGCATGTGCGCACCGGCGGACACGCGCATCGCGCCCCGTGAGAGCTTGCGCGCGCTCATTCAGTGATGGATCAGATCAGCGCTGCGCGCGTCGCTTATAATCAGGATTTCACACACAAGGTAATAATTATTGATCAATCAATAAACCAACCGCTGCATGTTTGTTTATTGATATTGATATTGATATTGATATTTCTGCCAGCTGTTTGACAAAATCTGAATGTGCGTTGTTTTGTCATATTCATTTCATGTATGCGATGGTGAGACTTACTTGTCCAGGTGTTTGTTCATAATTAATATTTTCAAAGTAGGCATAATGCAACACATTATGGATAAACTATTTTCCACTGTCAGTCACACAGAGATTCTTACAATCTTGATAATGTCATTTGATAATATCTGTAATAAAAGTGTCTGATCTGATGTTGTTGATTACAGTGTTATGATATGTGATTATGGTGATTACAGTGGTATGATATGTGATTATAGTGTTATGATATGTGATTATAGTGTTATGATATGTGATTATAGTGTTATGATATGTGATTATGGTGATTACAGTGTTATGATATGTGATTATAGTGTTATGATATGTGATTATAGTGTTATGATATGTGATTATAGTGTTATGATATGTGATTACAATGTTATGATATGTGATTATGGTGATTACAGTGTTATGATATGTGATTATAGTGTTATGATATGTGATTATAGTGTTATGATATGTGATTACAATGTTATGATATGTGATTATGGTGATTACAGTGTTATGATATGTGATTATAGTGTTATGATATGTGATTATAGTGTTATGATATGTGATTATAGTGTTATGATATTTGATTATGGTGATTACAGTGTAATGATATGTATTTATGGTGATTACAGTGTTATGATATGTGATTATAGTGTTATGATATGTGATTATAGTGTTATGATATGTGATTATAGTGTTATGATATTTGATTATGGTGATTACAGTGTAATGATATGTATTTATGGTGATTACAGTGTTATGATATGTGATTATAGTGTTATAATATGTGTTTATAGTGTTATGATATGTGATTATAGTGTTATGATATGTGATTACAGTGTTATGATATGTGATTATAGTGTTATGATATGTGATTATAGTGTTATGATATTTGATTATGGTGATTACAGTGTTATGATATGTGATTATAGTGTTATGATATGTGATTATGGTGATTACAGTGTTATGATATGTGATTATGGTGATTACAGTGTTATGATATGTGATTATGGTGATTATAGTGTTATGATATGTGATTATGGTGATTATAGTGTTATGATATGTGATTATGGTGATTATAGTGTTATGATATGTGATTATGGTGATTATAGTGTTATGATATGTGATTATGGTGATTACAGTGTTATGATATGTGATTATAGTGTTATGATATGTGATTATGGTGATTATAGTGTAATGACATCTGATTAATTTATAGTGTGTTATTATATGTGATGATAGTTTTAAGATATCTGATACAGTGTCTTATGTGATTATGGTCATTAGTGTGTTATGATATATTATGATAATAATGATTTCAGTGTTTTATGGTATGCAATGATGATGATTTGAGTGTGCTATTAATGTGACTAATGATTATGGTGATTAAAGTGTATGGTGTGTTTTGGGATGTGTTGTTGATATGCTCTTATTGTTATGGTGACCATAATGTATAATGTGTTATGAAATCAGATGGTGGTGATTATAGTTTATGTTCTATGATAATGGTGATTATAGAGTTTTATGATATGCG
>CM060602.1:41590671-41595671 GCA_030578255.1 Tiaroga cobitis | reverse complement strand
GAGTGAGTGAGTGAGTGCGTGAGTGAGTGAGTGAGTGAGTGCGTGAGTGAGTGAGTGAGTGAGTGAGTGAGTGAGTGAGTGAGTGAGTGAGTGAGTGAGTGCGTGAGTTAGTTAGTGGAGTGAGTGAGTGAGTGAGTGAGTGGAGTGAGTGAGTAAGTCTGTGAGTGAGTGAGTGAGTGAGTGAGTGAGTGGAGTGAGTGAGTGAGTGAGTGAGTGAGTGATGTGAGTGAGTGAGTGAGTGAGTGAGTGAGTGAGTGGAGTGAGTGAGTGAGTGAGGGAGTGAGTGAGTAAGTCTGTGAGTGAGTGAGTGAGTGAGTGAGTGGAGTGAGTGAGTGAGTGAGTGAGTGAGTGAGTGAGTGGAGTGAGTGAGTGAGTGAGTGAGTGAGTGAGTGGAGTGAGTGAGTGAGTGAGTGAGTGAGTGAGTGAGTGAGTGAGTGGAGTGAGTGAGTGAGTGAGTGAGTGAGTGAGTGAGTGAGTGAGTGCGTGAGTGAGTGAGTGAGTGAGTGCGTGAGTGAGTGAGTGAGTGAGTGAGTGAGTGAGTGAGTGAGTGGAGTGAGTGAGTGAGTGAGTGAGTGAGTGCGTGAGTTAGTGGAGTGAGTGAGTGAGTGAGTGAGTGAGTGCGTGAGTGAGTGAGTGAGTGAGTGAGTGAGTGAGTGGAGTGAGTGAGTGCGTGAGTGATTGAGTGAGTGAGTGGAGTGAGTGAGTGAGTGAGTGAGTGGAGTGAGTGAGTGAGTGAGTGAGTGAGTGAGTGCGTGAGTGAGTGAGTGAGTGAGTGAGTGAGTGAGTGAGTGAGTGCGTGAGTGAGTGAGTGAGTGAGTGAGTGGAGTGAGTGAGTGAGTGAGTGGAGTGAGTGAGTGAGTGAGTGAGTGAGTGCGTGAGTGAGTGAGTGAGTGAGTGAGTGAGTGAGTGAGTGAGTGAGTGAGTGAGTGGAGTGAGTGAGTGAGTGAGTGAGTGAGTGAGTGAGTGAGTGAGTGCGTGCGTGAGTGAGTTGAGTGAGTGAGTGAGTGAGTGAGTGAGTGAGTGAGTGGAGTGAGTGAGTAAGTCTGTGAGTGAGTGAGTGAGTGCGTGAGTGAGTGGAGTGAGTGAGTGGAGTGAGTGAGTGAGTGAGTGAGTGAGTGGAGTGAGTGAGTAAGTCTGTGAGTGAGTGAGTGAGTGCGTGAGTGAGTGGAGTGAGTGAGTGGAGTGAGTGAGTGAGTGAGTGAGTGAGTGAGTGGAGTGAGTGAGTGAGTGAGTGAGTGAGTGTGTGTGTGTGTGTGTGTGTGTGTGTGTGTGTGTGTGTGAGTGAGTGAGTGAGTGAGTGAGTGAGTGAGTGAGTGAGTGAGTGTGTGTGTGTGTGTGTGTGTGTGTGTGTGAGTGTGTGTGTGTGTGTGTGTGAGCATGTGTCAGGGATGCAAACAGCGCGCTTTTCGGCGCCTCCCGCTTTTTCCACGTCAGTTTGGGTGACTTATGTGAATCGTGCAGATCCGCGTGGATGGCATTCTGCGCGCTTATACTGTTTTTTTGCCCTCGTATTCTGGTCGCGAGTTTTGAGAGTAAATAAACGCCATAGGGCCGTTCACATATCGTGTCTTTTGCGCTCTCAAGTTCGTTATTCGCGCCCATAATTGAAGCGATTTTTCCAGGCGCAGCAAAATGAAAAAACTTCAACTTTTCAGAATGCCGCAAGCGCACCGCAGGTCATGTGACAAGAACCAACCAATCAGTTTCACCCTTTCCGTAACAACATTGAAAGCTCAGTCATCATGAAGGATCATAGATATAAACACTAGATGTCGCCTTGGGGTTCTAAACATGCGTCAAAACCGCCGCCATCTTGGAACAGGGGTCTTGTCATAGGAAGTAGCTAGGTAACGCTGAATTCATGGATGATGCTGGACTTTTGTGCTGCGTATGGATGTTCACACGAACGAAATCTAAAAAACAGACATCAAGGGATTACATTTTACAAGATTGTGAAATTTTGTACATTTTTTTTTATTTCTCTGGACTCAATGATAAATACATGTCTGACCGTTTGAACGAACCAAAACAACCAGAAAATCGCATTCACGACGATTTATGGTGATTTTATTTCCGTTAGAGCATTTCCTACATTGACGCTGATGAGGGGTTCCCCTGTTTCAAGATGGCGGCTCTATTGACGCATTGGTTCCAATGAACTGCCGTAGCCAGGCGACATCTAGTGTTTATATCTATGATGAAGGATGGGGTGTCTCTCTATGGCTCTGACCCAAACATTACGGGTGTTTTTATCTTCTCCGTAAATAAATCTTGTAGCAGAGCTACAGCAAGCATTTTTCGGTGGTGAAAATCTATTAGCTACTAAAACGTCTTTGTCGTTGTGGAGAGCGCAGTGCATGGTTGGATAGCAATGGCAGTCGCCATGGGAAAATCGGACCGAATTTTACTATTAATAATAAATGATAAGCTAATCTGCATTAATATATATGTAAAGTAAATTTTTTTTGACTCATTCTTTTTATAAAAATTATTTAAAGGCTGAAATATGTGAGGTTTATCTTTTTATACAACCTTTTTTTGTCAAAACTTTATTTGAATTTCATTTTACTATATGTGCCTATAGGGGTGGGCCGGGGATGGCAGGGGTTGGTGGCAATGTAAGTATCTGGATATTTACCGCGGGGCGAGGGCTTCGATTACCTCTCTCTTTTTTTACCATACATGTGTTTGCATCCCTGATGTGTGAGTGAGTGTGTGTGTGTGTGTGTGTTACTGTAATCAGGATGATGTATTGATCTCTCGCAGCGCTGCTCCTGCTCTATGACATAACCAGCAAGTCCTCCTTTGATAACACACGGGTACGAGCTCCACACACAGGCATGCACACAAATAATAACAATATTTAGTTTCACCCACTTGAGGGTTGCAGACTCCAGAGACAATGTGTGTGTGTTTTAGAGAATTAGAGGCTTCTGATTGGTTGGGTGTTGTGTTGTAGGCGTGGCTTACTGAGATCCACGAATACGCTCAGGATGATGTGGTCATCATGTTGCTTGGAAACAAGGTAAGAGGACTTTCAGCTCGAGTGCATGTTTATGAATGATAACTGTAACTGTACATGTGTGTGTGTGTGTGTGTGTGTGTGTGTGTGTGTGTGTGTGTGTGTGTGTTCAGTCGGACATGAGCAGTGGGAGAGTGATCCGACGCGAGGATGGAGAGAAGCTCGCCAGAGTGAGTGACTGAATATATTGAAATATTTAATTATTTGCCTGAATTACATTATTTATATACATATATACTGTATATATACTGTATATATATTATTTTTTTACCTGTAGAACATAATTTTATAGTATAAATAAAATGAAATATGTCATATATATATATATATATATATATATATATATATATATATATATATATATATATATATATATATATATATATATATATATAATTAATATTATTATGCTCTACTGGTAAATATTCATTCATTTAATTAATTATAATCAATTAAATCATTATCATAAATCATTATAATATATACATACCTTTATTTTATATACACCTTTTTTTCTAAATATGATCTACTGGTAAACATTTATCAATTTAATCTAAGAATTACTGTTTTGTAGAGTAAAGCTGGTCCAAGTTTTCGGTTCACAAATGATTTCTTCAACCCAAACATTAAGCACTTCATTCTCATTTAAAGCCCTTTAAACGTGTCTTTATCAGGAGTACGGGGTCATTTTCCTGGAGACCAGCGCCAAGACCGGACTCAACGTGGACGAGGCCTTCACGACTGTGGCGAAGTGAGTCTGTGACTGGACGACTGACTGGAAGTGTTAAAAAAACTCTATTAAAATATAAAATTAATATTAAAATGCTGTGTAATTCTGTCCATTACAGGGAGCTGGTGAGACTCGCCGTCCAGACGCCCGTCCAGCCCCGCTTCGAGCTTCAGGAGCTGATGGAGCCGGAGAGAGAGACGACAAGCTGCTGCGGGGCGAACTAGAGGAGGAAGAGGAGAAGGAAGAGGAGGAGAGGAGGAGAGGAAGAGGAGGAGAGGAGGAAGAGGAGGAGAGGAGGAGAAGGAAGAGGAGGAGAGGAGGAGAAGGAAGAGGAGGAGAGGAGGAGAAGGAAGAGGAGGAGGAGAGGAAGAGGAGGAGAGGAGGAGAAGGAAGAGGAGGAGAGGAGGAGAAGGAAGAGGAGGAGAGGAGGAGAAGGAAGAGGAGGAGAGGAGGAGAAGGAAGAGGAGGAGAGGAGGAGAAGGAAGAGGAGGAGAGGAGGAGAAGGAAGAGGAGGAGAGGAGGAGAAGGAAGAGGAGGAGAGAGAGGAGAGAAGAGGAGGAGAGGAGGAGGGGAAGAGGAGGAGAGGAAGAGGAGGAGAGGAGGAGGAAGGAGAGGAGAGAGAGGAGAGGAGGAGAGGAGGAGAGGAGAGGAGGAGGAGAGGAGAGGAGAGGAGAGGAAGCTGGGGGGAACTAGAGGAGGAAGAGGAGAAGGAAGAGGAGGAAGAGGAGGAGAGGAGGAGAAGGAAGAGGAGGAGGAGAGGAAGAGGAGGAGGAGAGAGGCTCGAGCTTCAGGAGCTGATGGAGCCGGAGAGAGAGACGACAAGCTGCTGCGGGGCGAACTAGAGGAGGAAGAGGAGAAGGAAGAGGAGGAGAGGAAGAGGAGGAGAGGAGGAGAAGGAAGAGGAGGAGAGGAGGAGGAGGAGGAGGAGAGGAAGAGGAGGAGGAGAGAGGCTCGAGCTTCAGGAGCTGATGGAGCCGGAGAGAGAGACGACAAGCTGCTGCGGGCCGAACTGGAGGAGGAAGAGGAGAAGGAAGAGGAGGAGAGGAGGAAGACGAGGAGAGGAGGAAGAGGAGGAGGAGAGGAGGAAGAGGAGGAAGAGGAGGAGAAGGAGGAGGAAGAGGAGGAGAAGGAGGAGGAGGAAGAGGAAAGGAGGAAGAGGAGGATGATCTTCATCACTCTGAGCTGAGCGGAGAGCTGCACTTCTCATCACTAACACCAGGTGGCGCTGTGAGCTTCTGACTGGCACTG
>CM060602.1:41583171-41585671 GCA_030578255.1 Tiaroga cobitis | reverse complement strand
GTTACAATTTTATAATACAATTTTTCACTCAGAAATTACAAGTCAATTTCAGAATGGATTATTTTGAAATAGACTGAAATTGTATTTTCTTGTAAAATACTCAATACTTTTTGTTTTCATACTCAAAAATAACCCTTACAGCGAAACTTTTTTTTCAATATTCTGACCAAATCAGACCAATATACTGTATATACACACACACACACACACACACACACACACACACACACAAAGTGATTAACTCCAGATTTGTGTCAAAACCAATTTTAGTATTTTTCTGGATAAAGTTTCTAATGCGTATTTATCAGTTCTCTCCTTTTGCTTATAAATGTGACGGGGGTCACATGATGAAAACGCATGAATATTTCCCCCTGTCTTCTGAGTTTTAATGTAAAGCGAACAGTCACATGACTTTTACGCCTCATCTGATTGGCTCAAAAAGTTTCAAAAGGATTTTTGGAGGCGTCAGCCATTGAGATTAATCGAATGGAGAACTCCAGGTACATTTGAAATGCAAAATTCTGTCTATAATTCAAATTCAAAAAACTTTATTATCTATCAACCAGTGATAGAAATGTGTCTTAGGTTAAAAGGCTCACATATACACAGTACAATCACAAAACACAATTAATACAAAGAAAGTACCTTACAAATATGTAATTAAATACAATATACTAATAAAACCAATAAAACTAATAACTCAATGACATCGATTGATTGGCTCCCGCTGTATTGTAGCCAATGGTGCTCAACATTCAAATTCTCGCCTATTGTTTGCTTTCAGAAACCCTCCGAAACACACACACACACACACACCCCAGCTCCACCTGTGTAGATCTACAGGTGATGCTTGCACTTCAGCTTCAACTTTCCTTTAAATTGCATGCATGTTGCATCAGTATTTGATCAGATGATTTAAACATGTCCGATTGTCTGTTCTGCTTTTCTGTATGGTCTCATTGTGTCATTAAGCACTCATTAATACACTGACGGTGCACTTTAAACACACACACACACACACACACACACAGACGGGCAGACAGATCACTTCTCTGAACGGTCTCTGTTTGAGTGTGGCGTTTTGAAATGACCCAGTCTTGGCTGATCGCTCACGGCTTATTTAGAAAGCAGAAGTGAAACGCTCCCCTCTTTCCAAATCCCTCACACTCTGCGAAAAGCTCCACTCGAACACGACCAACAGACAGATCTGTCGTCCTCTGATAGAGTGTGTTTTGGGCCAGACAGACATATGCGTCGCCTGATAGCAGCTCCTGTGGGTGTTCTCCTCCGATGCTCTCTCTCTCTCTCTCTTCTGCAATCTGATCACACAAAACGAAGCCCTAAACAAACTCTGACTGAAAGGAAGTGATAAACAGCGTTTCCTGTAAAGCGTTGGCTATGATAACAGGTCTCATGGACGGCGGTGTGAGTCAAGGCTCTTCAAATGAAAGAGCTTTTTCCCTTCGCCACAACAATCGGCTGTGGTCAGAGGTCACGCTGGAAACAATAAAGACACACTCGCCGTTCCTGACGCGGAAAACATTCCTGCGGGGAAAACCTAAACGAGAGTGCGATATAGATACGAAACACCTCGTTCATTCTGTCCGTTCAGTAACACTCGAGTGTCGTCATCCAGGCCTGGAGTTCACACCACAGTCACCTCACACACACACACACACACACACACACACACACACACACATGTGGTGTGTTTTAAACACACTCTTTTACTGCTACTGCTCTGCACAACTTACCTGTTATTATCAAGTAAAACCTACTTACTATTGTCCATCTGACGTTTAATTGACACTAAAATGTTTTTTTGAATCCTTGAACTAACTTTTTAATTTGTTTTCTTCTGTAGCATTTTCTTCACCACAAAATTATTTTTTATCAGTGTAAATATTCTTAAGAAAAGATACGGTAACTAGGGAAGCAAAACGGCGTGATATAGGCCTATTATGTCTTGTTTCCTAAGAAATGTATAAAAAAGAAGTGAGTTTTTGCTTAAAATAAGAGCAAATATCTGCCTGTTGGATCAGAAATAAAGGGGGCGGGGTGGGGGGGTTTGGGGTATATCAGAGCTCGAGTTTAAGCTGCTTCATCGAGCCCCTCTCCAGTGGACAGCAAGCCAAATAAGTTTAACCTAATATCTTAAAGATTCTATGGGCAAACAAACTCGTTAATTATAGTTAAAACCCGTGTTGTTAGCGACACAAGTGGCCGTTAAGTGAAACTGCAGCAGAAACTTAATGCTCGTGCTCGTGAACACGTGACGCACGCGAGACTGAACGCGATTTAAACACGACAGGAATGACAGAAAACTGCAGTTCAGAAAGCATCTGATCTCAGAGATGTGGATGTTTGCAGCAGATCTGAGATCATCATGTCGACAAATGAGGTCATTACAGTCACACTTTTATGATTGTTTGATTATAAACTATAGGCCTAGCCTATATTTGAGACTCTGTAGATCTGGCTATGTGAGACTATAGTTTGA
>CM060602.1:41573171-41575671 GCA_030578255.1 Tiaroga cobitis | reverse complement strand
TGTTACTACTGTAACATCTGACCTACTGTTACTACTGTACATCTGACCTACTGTTACTACTGTACATCTGACCTGCTGTTACTACTGTACATCTGACCTGCTGTTACTACTGTACATCTGACCTACTGTTACTACTGTACATCTGACCTGCTGTTACTACTGTACATCTGACCTACTGTTACTACTGTACATCTGACCTACTGTTACTACTGTTACTAACTGTACATCTGACCTGCTGTTACTACTGTTACTACTGTACATCTGACCTACTGTTACTACTGTTACTACTGTACATCTGACCTGCTGTTACTACTGTTACTACTGTACATCTGACCTGCTGTTACTGCTGTTACTACTGTACATCTGACCTGCTGTTACTACTGTTACTACTGTACATCTGACCTGCTGTTACTTACTGTACATCTGACCTACTGTTACTTACTGTTACTACTGTACATCTGACCTGCTGTTACTGACTGTTACTACTGTACATCTGACCTGCTGTTACTACTGTTACTACTGTACATCTGACCTACTGTTACTACTGTACATCTGACCTACTGTTACTACTGTACATCTGACCTACTGTTACTACTGTACATCTGACCTACTGTTACTACTGTACATCTGACCTACTGTTTACTACTGTACATCTGACCTGCTGTTACTACTGTACATCTGACCTACTGTTACTACTGTACATCTGACCTACTGTTACTACTGTACATCTGACCTACTGTTACTACTGTACATCTGACCTGCTGTTACTACTGTACATCTGACCTACTGTTACTACTGTACATCTGACCTGCTGTTACTACTGTTACTACTGTACATCTGACCTACTGTTACTACTGTTACTACTGTACATCTGACCTACTGTTACTATCTGTACATCTGACCTGCTGTTACTACTGTTACTACTGTACATCTGACCTGCTGTTACTACTGTTACTACTGTACATCTGACCTACTGTTACTATTGTTACTACTGTACATCTGACCTGCTGTTACTACTGTTACTACTGTACATCTGACCTGCTGTTACTACTGTTACTACTGTACATCTGACCTACTGTTACTATTGTTTACTACTGTACATCTGACCTACTGTTACTACTGTTACTACTGTACATCTGACCTACTGTTACTACTGTTACTACTGTACATCTGACCTACTGTTACTACTGTTACTACTGTACATCTGACCTACTGTTACTACTGTTACTACTGTACATCTGACCTGCTGTTACTACTGTTACTACTGTACATCTGACCTACTGTTACTACTGTTACTACTGTACATCTGACCTGCTGTTACTACTGTTACTACTGTACATCTGACCTACTGTCACTACTGTACATCTGACCTACTGTTACTACTGTACATCTGACCTACTGTTACTACTGTTACTACTGTACATCTGACCTACTGTTACTACTGTACATCTGACCTGCTGTTACTACTGTTACTACTGTACATCTGACCTGCTGTTACTACTGTTACTACTGTACATCTGACCTGCTGTTACTACTGTTACTACTGTACATCTGACCTACTGTTACTACTGTACATCTGACCTACTGTTACTACTGTTACTACTGTACATCTGACCTACTGTTACTACTGTTACTACTGTACATCTGACCTCCTGTTACTACTGTTACTACTGTACATCTGACCTACTGTTACTACTGTTACTACTGTACATCTGACCTGCTGTTACTACTGTTACTACTGTACATCTGACCTACTGTTACTACTGTTACTACTGTTACTACTGTTACTACTGTTACTACTGTTACTACTGTTACTACTGTTACTACTGTACATCTGACCTACTGTTACTACTGTTACTACTGTACATCTGACCTACTGTTACTACTGTTACTACTGTACATCTGACCTACTGTTACTACTGTTACTACTGTTACTACTGTACATCTGACCTACTGTTACTACTGTTACTACTGTACATCTGACCTACTGTTACTACTGTTACTACTGTTACTACTGTTACTACTGTACATCTGACCTACTGTTACTACTGTTACTACTGTACATCTGACCTACTGTTACTACTGTTACTACTGTACATCTGACCTACTGTTACTACTGTTACTACTGTTACTACTGTACATCTGACCTACTGTTACTACTGTTACTACTGTTACTACTGTTACTACTGTTACTACTGTACATCTGACCTACTGTTACTACTGCTACTACTGTACTACTGTTACTACTGTACATCTGACCTACTGTTACTACTGTTACTACTGTACATCTGACCTACTGTTACTACTGTTACTACTGTACATCTGACCTACTGTTACTACTGTTACTACTGTACATCTGACCTACTGTTACTACTGTTACTACTGTTACTACTGTTACTACTGTACATCTGACCTACTGTTACTACTGTTACTACTGTTACTACTGTTACTACTGTACATCTGACCTACTGTTACTACTGTTACTACTGTACATTGACCT
>CM060602.1:41555671-41568171 GCA_030578255.1 Tiaroga cobitis | reverse complement strand
CTCTCCCTCTCTCTCTCTCTCTCCCTTTCTCTCTCCCTCTCTCTCTCTCTCTCTCTCTCTCTCTCTCTCTCCCTTTCTCTCTCTCTCTCTCTCTCTCCCTCTCTCTCTCTCTCTCTCTCTCTCTCTCTCTCTCTCCCTTTCTCTCTCCCTCTCTCCCTCTCTCTCTCTCCCTTTCTCTCTCCCTCTCTCTCTCTCTCTCTCTCGCTCTCTCTCTCTCTCTCTCTTCCCTTTCTCTCTCTCTCTCTCTCTCTCTCTCTCTCTCCCTTTCTCTCTCCCTCTCTCTCTCTCTCTCTCTCTCTCTCTCCCTTTCTCTCTCTCTCCCTTTCTCTCTCTCTCTCTCTCTCTATATATATATATATAGCCTATATTTATGCATTTTATTGTTTTTTTATTTGTATGTGGAGACAAAAACAAATAGATAATACAATTAAATAAAAAAGTATTTCATTAGGCCTATATATAATCGTTTTTATTCAATTTATATATTCATATTCTATATATATATATATATATATATATTATCTATATTGTTGTTTTATTCAATTTAGGCCTATATATATTCTATATTATTATCTAGGCCTATATTATTTTTCAATTTTTTTATTTATTTTTTTATTTGAAGACAAAAACAAAATAGGCTACACACATGCACACACACACACACACATAGGCTACTATGATTTTTAACATTATTTATTAATTTATTGTTGTGCTTTTTTTCGTTGTTTATATCTGTATTCAACAGGCTATATGCATGGATAGGCTATATGCTATATGTAGGCCTACATATTTATACGATTTAGTTAATAATATAATTAAGATTTATATATTTTTTTGTTTATTTTACTTCAAATTGTCACTTTCAATTCAATGTGTTACTCGCCTTTTCTTTGTAATTGTTTGTGAGATTTACTAGCAATTTCTGATGGATTTTTTTTAGAATAACCCAAAGAAAAGAAAGGTCTCGCATGATGAGGTCTCTCGGCAATCACACACTGTTCAGGACCTGTGAAGCATTGCTCAATTCAGCAGAGTCGATGATCCTGCTGTTGGTTTTGGATCAGGATCACTCTCTCTCTCGAGGCTGTTGAACTCTCTCTCTCACACACACACACACACACACACACACACACACACACACACACACACAGACTCATCGCAGTTTTCCAATCATTAACCGCATGATTATCTGCAACTCGAGGCTGTTTGTCCTGGAGCGATAACGCGCAGAAACTGTTGATCTCAGAGCTGTTGTTTCATTCAGGAAGCGATAGAGTTTAATTGATTTTAATGACTAACAGATAATCTTCTACATGATGACTCTATCAGGAGGATTGTGGATGAACAGATAAAACACTAATAACACTGATAAAACTATTAACACAAAGTGTAATTTATCATGGCTCTATTGTGGTCACATCAGATAACGGAAATGACATCACTCGCCTTATAATGATGCACTTTAGAACCATTTCATTGTTTGTCACTCCTTAGTTTGAATGTGGAAATACAAATATAATAGCAGACAGACACATGTTCTCCCCAAAATATTGTTTATTGAATAACACAGAATATTTACAGCACATAGGCTAGCCTATTCCCGCCACAACACAGACACAGCTTCATCACGTGACATCTAGATCAGAATCTACACATCCATTAAGTTAATGCTGCCGTCTCAAATGTACAGTATGATACAGTATTTACAGTGTGCGCCCTGACGGACTCATAACTGCGGGTTCATGGAGTTGATCGAGTCCTCTTCGATGTCCAGCAGCTCCTGGTCAGAGTCGTCGGACGCGTCAGAGTCGCGCGTCGCGTCGGGACTCGATCTGTCGGAGTTTCGGCGCTCGCCCGAGTCCTCCGCTTCTCTCCTGCCGCTCGCGGGGTTCTCCTGTTCACACACACACACACACACTGAGCTTTGGATTCTTTTTTGAGCCTTTTATACGTGAATTTATTTTATTTTCTAATTCACGTCTTTTTTCTAGATTAATTGCTAGGCTAATTACATATTTTAGTAAATATATAGGAAATACGATAAATAATTAAATAAATAGGCAATAAGAAAACGTTTTAGATAGGCATATTAATTGTTCATTCGGCTAAATATGATTTATCAATATTTTAGTAAATATACGCTATAGGAAATAAGACAATTATAATGATAAAATCATTAGAAATAAATATGAAATAAGAAAACATTTTAAATAGCCTATTAATTGTTGATTAGCTAAAAATAATTATATTTTTTGTAAATATATAGGAAATAAGATAATAATTATAATTGCCATTTTAAAAATAGGCCTGATTATAAATAAATAGGAAATAAGAAACTATTTTATCGTATAATTATTTTACCGTTTAAAAGTTTCGTTTCGTTTTATTTATTAGGCCTGTTTCTTGTTTTGTTTTTGTTGTTTTTGTTTAAAACAAACAGTCAGAAATTCTAATTAATGATGATTTAGGAACATTAGATAACACGTGGGATTTAGTAGGCTATTACAACAATAAAATAATATCTAGGTATCTAATAAGTATTTGACGAGTAGGCTAATTCTTTTTTAACCGTCTAAAATATTTTTCGTTTAATTTTTTCCCGTGTTTTGGTTATTTTAGTTTTTTTATTTAGCCTATTACTAAATTATATTTTAGCAACATTAGATAACACATAGAATTTATTACAACAATAAAATAATATCTTTTAAGTAGGCGACTATTTGACGAGTAGATTTTCTCAAATATTTTTGAGTTTCGTTTTATTTTTATTCCTTGTTTTGGTTATTTATTTATTTATTTATTTATTTATTATTTTTGATCGAACAGACAGAAATTCTAGTAGCCTATTACTAAATTATATTTTAAGAACATTAGATAACACATAGGCTATGATTTAGTAGGCTATTACAACTATAAAATAATATCTTGGCCATTTGACGAGTTTTTTACCGTTTAAAATATTTTTGAGATAGTTTTATTCCTATTTATAAATCTCTACACAAGCAATAAATAAAAATAAAACGAAACTCAAAAATATTTTAGACGGTAAAAAAAGAATTATGGCTATAATGAATAAAAACACTTAGGATATAAAAAATGTAGGCTACAATAATAAAAGATAAATAAATAAGGCTTGCTGGAATAATAAAACAGGACATTATGACTTTCAAAAGTGGAAACCCTGATTTAGATATTTTATAAATGGCTACTGTATTTCTTTCCGGTCGCGTGTTATGCTTGGTTTGTTTCATTGTTGTTTATATTTTAGGAACATTGTAATAACACATAGGCTATTCATTATTATTAATATTATGATCACAATAGCCTCTCTTTGAGGTTTTAGACAGGTATTTAATGTTCCTCACCTGTTTCAGTCTCCTCCACTTCGCCCGCCGGTTCTGGAACCAGGTTTTAACCTGTAAAAGATGAAGTTATGAAAACAGAGATCAGAGAAGCGCTCGTGCAGGGCCTGATGAAGATGAAGGTGAGGATGAAGATGAAGGTGAAGATGAAAGTGAGGATGAGGATGAAGGTGAGGATGAAGATGAGGATGATGATGAAGGTGAAGATGAGAATGAAGGTGAGGATGAAGGTGAAGGTGAGGATGAAGATGAGGATGAGGATGGAGGTGAGGATTAAGTTGAGGATGAAGATGAGGATGAAGGTGAAGATGAGGATGAAGATGAAGGTGAGGATGAAGATGAAGCTGAGGATTAAGCTGAGGATGAAGATGAAGGTGAAGATGATGATGAGGATTAAGATGAGGATGAAGCTCGCCTGTCTCTCGCTGAGCTGGAGCATCTTGGCGAGCCTCTTCCTCTCGGGTGGAGACAGATACTTCTGGGTCTCGAACTTCTTCTCCAGCTCGATGGTCTGGTCGTTGGAGAACCGAACCTGTCCGCCTTTCCTCTTGTGGAGAGGCCTCTGGATGAAAGGTGTCCACAGCAGGGGCTTCCCTACACACACACACACACACACACGCTCAGTACTCGGACTCTGTCTGACAGCCGAACATCCGTTGAAAGCTCGAGTTTATGAGCAGAGAGACTATGGCAAAATATCCGCCAATGTGTTTCCTGTTGGTTAATCTGAACATCCGTCCAATAATCCTCACACACACACACACACACACACACACACACAGGAAACCCAGATTCATCCCGTTCGGAACGCGCGCGCTAACACCTTTACAGTTTTAAAAAATTATTCTTTTTTTTCTTTTTTAAAAATCTATTTAAACTTACAATATTTCTGTAATTATGACTCTTTTTTAAGTTTCTCTAAATTCTTAAAACTATTTTCTTGATCAGTATAAATTCAAAGTGATAGAATGGGATAAAACTTCACGCTTCGTGATTTTTGTTTTACTTAAGGCGTCCATTCAAGATATATATTTGCCTACATATAAATATATAAATGTATTTAAAAAATGGTTTGGTACGGATCTATTAAATATAACACTTTTTATTAATGTAATAAAATCATTAACATGATACAGCATATAAATATATATCTATGAATTTATGGCTATGAATTTATGTATATACTATTTATGTAGGCTATATATGGGCCTATACATAAATTAGAGATCTGTTTGATTTTATATAGGCCTATATCATTTTATTTAAAACATATCTGCATATATACATGCTAAAGATGTTTATAATCAAATCATATTTACATAAATGAAAATTCTATGATCTCCGATTGTTTTAGGCTTTTGTTTTGGTATTCGATAATTAGTTTCTCGAAATTCATAAAACAATTTTATTGGCCAGTGATTACATTTTTTGAAGCGATAAAAGAGTGTAATGAACTGAAGCAGAATTGTTCAAATATATTTAGACGATAAACATGTTTAACGGCTATTAATGAAATCCTATTTGCAATAACCAGACTGTGATAACCAGATCTCTGATTTGTGTGTCGGTTGAAGTGTGTGTTCAGTTGTTTGAGCTGTTAAAAGGGTTCAGCCCATTGAAAGGAAACGAACAATCTGTAAAAAACGGATCCCGGCTATCAGAAGTCGAGTGTTTCCTGAATATGTGTGTATTGAGGATGTGGATAAAATAATCAGCAGCGCGCACGAGTCCTGCTCCAGGAAAACATCTCAGCTTCTGAAACACACACACACTCCTATCGAGAACTCAAGGCTTCCGGAGAGAACGGAAAGGGTCAGGCTTTGCTGAACACAGGCAGTTTAACCTCATCTTCCTCCTCCTCCTCCTCCTCCTCCTCATCCTCATCATCATCTGAGGAGTCTTCCTCACACACACACACACACACACACACACACACACACACACACACACACACACATGACTCCTCCGTGTCGTGTTGATATGTAGGATCAGGGTCACAGTAATGCGCTTTGAACTGCAGTTTCGAAATCAAGAAGCGCTTCCTCCTCGGTCAGTCTGGGTGATATTATTAACCACGAGCTGTTGGTAAACACACCTCACATCCGAGCTTTCTTTCGCCAAACGGCACCGATTTTTAGGAAATTTCACAATAATATAGCCAGTGAATTAAGCACAGCATATTTGTGTTGTTGTTGTTACACAATAACTTTTCAGGTTTGTGTGTTTAAGCCGCAAGAAATGTTCAATGAAAATAAAAACCGTGTCAAAACACTTCAAAATAAAGCTTTCAAACGGATGATTTCGCATTTCTGGATCCATTTCGGTGTGAGGAACGTTTTAACTATCCAAAGAATCCTTAATGGATCCATGGATGTTAATAATTGCGGTTATTACAAGTAACAGATTACTCATTTTAAAGTTTCTGCTTGAAGAATTATTCACTCCCAAAACATTTAAAGTCACACAAAGCATCATAATTTGATACAATATCCCAAGGCCCACATGAAGGATTTAGCTTATTTATGACACAAAGACATTTTGTTTTTTGTAATGCGGGAACGAGTTACAAGTAAGGGATCAGATTACTTAGATTTAAATATCCGCTTTCACTCTCAGAACATGTTCTTTTAACCAACATAAACTAAACCAAAAAAGCCTCATAATATAACACAACTCCATTAGGCCCACGTGAAGGGTTTAGCTTATGATACAAATATGATATTTTCACACAGACTGCGGTAACGCGTTACAAGTAACGGAAACAGATTACTACTTTTTAAGCGTTCACTATACTTTCACTATATAAATAAAAGGCCATTATTAGCAGGATTGAGCTCGCTATGACAAACAGAAAGTGTTTTTACTTGTTACACTGTAAAAAAAATGAGCCCATTCAAATTAAAGTTACCAAGTATAATAAAAGTGATGTCATTCCAGAATCTTTCAGTGCTCAGTTCAACGTAAGGAACATTTTAATGACCTAAAGAACCTTTTCCACCTTTAATGGTTGCATGGATGCTTTATTTAAAATGTATTTTTTAAGAGTGTTGGTTTAGTTGTGTCTCCTCAATATGTCACCGCACATGATTATTATCAATAAGCACATTCCCAGCATTAGCAACACATGACAGAAAGGATTGCAGTCTCACCCAGCGGGTCGTGTCGGATCAGCGCGTGCGTAAAGTCTCCGACGGAGCGTTGGAACGGGTAGATGGACGCGTAGGTCGCCGCGAGCGCGTGCTGCGTCAGAACCGGGTGTATCGGCGTGGGCTCGTAGATCGGGGTCCGGTAGGACGGGATCAGGCTGGTGAAGCACGAGTTCGGGGACGGCAGGGTCGGCGTCGGCGCGAGCGGGGCTGACGCGCACGCGTTCCGGCCCAGAATGTCCTCGATGTAGAAGGGCGTCGGGTGGACGGGCGGCGCGGGCGTCGGCGCGTAAAGATGCGCGTGCGAGTGCTGGAACTGCATAGTGTGCTCTGGGTGGGCTGCTGTCAGTGCGCGTGCACTTGTGCTCCTGCGTCCATGTGTTCTGAGTGAGTGTGTGTGTGAGTGAGTGTGTGTGGTCACTGGCGAGGGAGGTGATGATGCCTCACTGAGGGAGGAGAGTAACGGGTCAAACTTCCTGCAGGTACGCGAGCTCTGATTGGCTCTCCGAGAAGAATGAGATGAATGGGGAAATTCAGGATGCACCTGGAAACTGAGTTCATGAATCTGAGTGAAGAATAGAACATTTTTATTAAAGTCACACAAAGCCTAATAGCAATCCATTAGGCTCACAAGAAGGATTTAGGCTTGTTATGACACGGTTTCACACAGACTGCTGTAACGCGTTACAAGGAATCAGATTACATATTTTGTGTTTCACTCTCAGAACATTTTCATTAAAGTCACACAAAGCCTCAAAATGTAATATCACTTTATTAGGCCCACATGAAGGATTAAACTCTTTAAGACACAGAAACAGAACATGTTTTCACAGATATGTAACGCCTTACAAGTAACGGAATCAATTACTGGTAAAAGCATGAAGAATTATTCACACTCATTTTCGTTTAAGTCGCACAAACTAAAGCAAAAGCCTCATAGGATTCCTCAATTCCTCAAAGAGAAAGTGTTTTTTCTCAAATTGTTGATACGTACAAAATTAACTCGGTAAAAACAGAAGTTGGAGTTTTACATTGAAGTGTATCAAAAGTGTTTCATTCACAGCCTGAAGTTCAATTCACTATTTGAATTTAATTAGTGATGATGAAGAAAATAGAGATTACATTTTAAAAATGCATAGAAAGTATTTTAATTATTGTCAAATTAATTTGAATAAAGATGTTATGACATAAAAGTTTGTGTAAGTCACATTTTTACGCTATTTCATGCAAATTATGGCTAATAATAAAACAGAATATAATCTTATATTTGTCAAGATGTGTTTAATATGGAGGACCAAATCTGCAGAAATAAAAATAAATACAATCCGGAATAAATGACTTCATTTCAAATCAAATCAGATCAACAAATCATTCATTTTAAATAATTTATTTTTGTATTACTTTGTATTTATTTTTCTCACTTTTATTTATTATAAACTACTAGTGACTAACCCTTCACTAGTGAACCCTGCATTGAGTGCAGTGAGGTTCACTTCGGGTTTGTGGAATCATTGGCGCTTTAGTCTATATGCGAATATTTTTTTTTATTTTTATTTTTATTTTTTTATTGTGGAATTTTGACTGTGTAGTCATTGTTTACAAATTTTTTTGTTTATTTATTTATTTATTTATTTATTTATTTATTTATTTATTTATTTATTTTTTCTTATTTTGTGTGTACTTTATCTTGTATAGTGCTATGGACCATTTTATATGTAGGCCTATGTCCTGAATAAAGAATGATGATGATATTATTTATGCGTTCATTTATTTTTATATGTATTGATTTCCAGATTTATTTATACATTTATTTATTGGTACTTTTCCGTGTGCAAATGAGGGAGGCAATAATAATTATTCAAATTCAGGAATAAATGACTTTATAAAACAAATTATTAATTTGAAATAATTTGTCTTTGTATTACTTTGAATTTACTTTGTATTTATTTTCCTTAGTTTTATTTATTATGTATGCGTTCATTTATTTCCATATGTGTTGATTTCCAGATTTATTTATACATGTATTTATTAGTAGCCTACTTTTCCGCGGATGTGCAAATGAGGGAGGCAATAATAAATATACAAATTCAAAACTTTAATGTTCGTGTCAGAAAGCAGAAAATGACATAAAAAATAAACCCATGAGAAGCATTCACTGCAACAACTGAATAAATAAATGATACGGGCTAATCAAAGCATGTCGATATAAATCTACACACGGGAAATGTTCAGTAATTATATTTTGTCTAAAGATCTCCAGTTACTCGATTATAATCAGCCAATTACAGTGACAATAGAAACGCGCGATGAATAGGGGATACACGAATGAAAGGCAGTTTTCATTGATCTACTCACAGACTGATTGAAGCTCTTTCCAGGCCTTATAAACCGGACTAATGTCACTTATCATGCATGAAAGGCTGATCTGGGAACAGCTAATATTTGATCTTCGACAATCATTGCTGCGGATTGATCTGCTGTCACAGCCTCGGCGCCTCGTCAGATCAGAGGCCGTGAAACACACTCACTCTCTCACACACACACACACACACACACACACACACTGTACAGGAACAGCGTGACCTCCAAACGCGCCTGTTTGATTAAACGCATCAATAATCACACAGTTCTCGTCTTTTTTTGAGTAGCACTTTTTATTCGTAGCATATTTCGTCATTTACAGTCATTTAAAAGTCCAGTCTTCTTATCAGAGTCGTTAGGCGCTATTGATCACGATTGGTTTCAATTAGCAGGCGATTACACACACACACACACACACACACACACACACACAGAGATGAACATCAGTCAGAGGAAACTGATACTGATCTTCCTCTCCTCGTGTGTGTTTTACAGTCCAGCGACACACTGATGCTCTTCTGTCCTGTTTTTGCGCTAAATGTAAAAACATGATGATCTTATTCTAGTGCAGAAACGATAAACAACAACAGACACTTCGACGTCAGATTAAATAAAGAGTTCTCTCTATCATTTTTGCGTTTGTTCTTTCTCTGAACTGTCGGAGTTTCACCTGTGTGTTGTCGCCCTCTGGTGGAGGATGTTGGTAAAGGTAGAAAAAAGTATACAAATAATAATGATGTAATAATAATAATAATTTAAAAATTCGGAGCAGTTGAATGATTCAATAAGCCTAATATTCAATTGAATAACCATATTTTATTGGCTTGACATGATAATTATGCTACATAATAATAAATTCTAAAAATGCGTTTAGCAGAGACAGAGTGTGGTGAGAAATCGAGTCCCCCCAGGAATGAGGTCTCCTTTAGGACCCCGAGTGATCCACCACTCAGTGCGCATGCGCTCAATGTTGGCAAGCCCCGGGCTCTTCCTCCAGGGGGCGCTGAGACTCAGAAGCGCAATCCTCCCTTCAGCCGCATTCTATCTCAATTAGATTTAAGTCTTACTGGAGACATTTACGGTCTATAAAGTATTATAGTTTAAGTCTATTAATATTAGTGATCAGCACAGAAATCGAGTAATCGGGGGCGCAGTATCTGTCGAATGATTACAATAAGTGCAACGCAATAATTACAGACGGCTGTGATTGGTCCATCCTGAAGAGCGCTGAGAAGAGTAACACGTGCGTCATTCGCACCTGAAATCCACAATTAAAGTCCTCTGTCTAGCCTAGCACAACATTATAAATCATTATTTAGATCGATTTAGATCCATCATACCTGACAAATTAGCAACAAGATCTGGGCCACAGTCTAACTGCCATTTTTTTTATTTAATTAATTAATTAAGTTATTTATTAAAACGGAAGACCGGGACATTCCTAAGGGACTTTTAACTTTCCTAACATGTGTGAACATGATATTTACCCACCAAAATCACCCACCAAAGGTGAACTGGGGATTCAAATTATTCGTAAAACATGAAAGGTTACAGTCTTTTTTAAAAATTATTTTTATGCATTTTAATAAGAACAAAATATAATTTACATACAGTAAACAAAAGGGGAAAAAACGAAGAAAGAGAAAAAAATAAAGAAAGGCATTTGACTGAAAACCATGTAGGTTTCCTTGCTTTTAAGTTTTTACATTTGGATATTGTTTGTTAATATATTTTAATATCACCTTATGGCCTTTTTTTTTCATTCAATCTGACTTTATGAATATAGTAACGGACAAGTATAATAATTAAATCAAATATAAACAAAATATTTTTATCACCATCAATTGAAAAACATTTTAAAGCTTTTTGTTGTTTTTGCTAATTTTAACCAATCGTTAAATACAAAAACAGACAAACTTCCAGACAAAAAAACAAGTTATAGATCGATCATTAACAAGACAAATAATACAAAGAAGCCTGGTTTATCTATTGAAAATTATTTACCAAGAGAAAAAAAGTGGGGGCGCAAAAAACGAAAAGCATGAATATTAAACATGGTACAAATTCTAGATGTTTTTATAGCTTTCTTATTTACAGATATTGAAATTGTATTTAAGTAACTTCAATTCTTGTTTGAAGATGTCAAAGCAGGGTTTACTCTTTGTATAATTACATTTATGGATGTAAAACTTCCAATAAATAAAAGGAAGTTAATACAAAACCAAACATTTTAAAGCTAACAAGAAAGTCGCTGAAACTGCTCTGTTGCTCAAAACAATTATAATATATACATTATAAAAGAAAAAAAGTCTAGTTAATCCAATGGGTGTCGCCGGTAATTGTGTCCCCGTAATGTGTAGTGTTCCACTAATAAGTGTCCGCCCCCTGACGCTCGACTCTGGTTGGTGAGCAACGGTTCCGCCCCCTGTCGCCATGTATCGGTCCGCTGGCAAACTGCAGCGCTTCAGCGCGGATCTGTCGAAGCTTTGGACCGCGAAGAGATCCATCATCGCCCGGAACATCCAGCCAGCGCCTGGACTCCTGCAAAACCCGCTCAGAATGGTAAAAGCCCTGTGTTTTTGCAGTGTTTACTGAGATGTGAGCTGAACTGACAGGCCGATGAATGACCTTCATGTTTATCGTTCTTCTAAAGCCCTCAGAAATCACACATGTGTCACGTGTCTGCATTATAACTCATGTATGCTTTTCAAAACATTATAAATGCTTATTTGTGCTTAATTCTTTCCTGAGGTGTGATTTACAGTGATTGAGAAACACCAGCATTAGTTTCTGCTCATTAAATCAGACTGATCCGTTCTTTAATGATGAGAATCATAATCATAAATGTGATTGATTGACAGGTTATTGTTGTTGTTCCAGGCCAGTTCAGAGTCGTACAGGATCGAGAGGGACACGTTTGGAGAGCTCAAAGTTCCTTCTGATAAATATTATGGAGCTCAAACTGTCAGATCAACCATGAACTTCAAGATCGGAGGGGTTACAGAGAGAATGCCAGTGAGACATGAAACATATTATTATTAATATTTATAGTGTGTGTCAGTGATTTATGTGTGTGAGTTTGTCCTTTTCCTGTAGATCCAGGTGATCAAAGCCTTTGGGATTCTGAAGAAAGCCGCGGCAGAAGTCAATAAAGACTACGGTTTGGACCCAAAGATCGCAGACGCCATCATGAAAGCTGCGGACGAGGTTTATTTCATCTCTAATTATGATTGACAGCATCAGAAGCGCTTATACTGTAAGACCATTATAGCGTCATGGTCGTATTTGTTGATTTCTCTCCGTCTTTGACTCCGGTGTGTGTGTGTGTGTGTGTTCCAGGTGGCTGCTGGGAAGCTGGATGATCATTTCCCGCTGGTTGTTTGGCAAACCGGATCCGGAACACAGACCAACATGAACGTCAATGAGGTCATCAGTAACAGAGCCATCGAGATGCTGGGCGGAAAACTGGGCAGCAAAGATCCTGTTCACCCCAATGACCACGTCAACAAGAGCCAGGTCACACACTCACTCGCACACACACTCACTCACTACTCACTCACACACTCACTCTCACACACACACACACACACACACACACACACACGCACACACTCACTCGCACACTCACTCA
>CM060602.1:41540671-41550671 GCA_030578255.1 Tiaroga cobitis | reverse complement strand
AAAAAAACACAGTATTTTTCACACAATTTACTTATCTGTACACCGCTGCTTTCACTGTCCAAAAAACGGCCCGATGACTTCCTTGTTCTATGAAGTCACTCCTTCAGAAACACGTAACGAGTTCTGATTGTGCCAGCGGCTCCTGTGTTGTGATTGGACAGCAGCTTATCGCGCGTTGCCCGGAAAGGTCACGCCTCTTACCATAAACTGGAGATGCATGCGCTGCTGAAGTGCTTCTTCTCTGTGGGAGCGCAACAAGACCACGCCCCCTTTACTGTGTATTCCTGTGGGCGGAGATTAGTCAAAAACTGTTCTAATGACGTCATTAAAAAGGAAGTAGAGGGATGTAGTCCAAACCGGCCGTTCGCTGTAGGCTTTAAAGGGGATTTCTGTTAAATAAAATATCTCGCTAGGCATTGAACTTTGAGCTTTATAATTTTACAGGAATTATTTATGCTCTAACAGCAACATTACACACTAAAGTTTGAAAAATGGAATCGCGAAGAACGGGACCTTTAACAAACAGAATCTGTCACTCAAATCTGTAGTTTAGTGGGCGGGGCCTGGAATCTGTCACTCAAATCTGTAGTTTAGTGGGCGGGGCCTGGAATCTGTCACTCAAATGACATCCATCTAACATTTTTAAATGTAACAACTTGTTTCGGAACGTTCAGAGAACATTCAAAAGTAACGTTCCCATGTTTGCATAATGAAATGTTTCCTAGGAATTCAGAGAAAACTTCAAAACTATCAATATAATCAGTAATAAATGTGTTGAACAAAGCCACAATTGTCTCAAACTGATAAATTAATTAAAATTAATTCATTTATTTTTTTTGACATTCAGAAATGACTGGAACTATTGAAATATAAAGTGTGTGTGTGGTCTCTCCTCAGGCTATGATAAAGCGGCCACTATAGCGAAGACGGCACACAGGGAGGGCTCGACCCTGAAGGAGACGGCGCTGAAGCTCGGCTTCCTGACGGAGGAGCAGTTCGACCTGTGGGTGCGTCCTGAAGACATGCTGGGACCCAAATAACCTCACACTCGTCAATAAAACACTTGCCTTGTTCAACACTTCGTTCCTCGTGTCTTTGCCCAATGATCTGTGATTGCTAGATCTGTGAACGCTAGCTCTGTGAACACTAGCTCAGCTTGTGATTCTGTCGTGATGGACCGTGTGTGTGTGACATCAGATCTTCAGATTGGCATTGGTTCGTATCGGTTCACAACATTACACACGGTTAGCAGATCCGGCCGCTTCTCCCACGGTAAATGTGTTTCTCAAAATAATTATGTTTTTTGCAGATTTTAGTTAACTATAATAACCCGGTTCGTGTCACAAAGCAAAAGCGTTCTTGAGAATAGGCTTGATGTTCTTCATGTAACGTGTGTGATTATGAGCGAGGGTTTGTGCAGATGATCCGCATCGAGGGAACACACACACCAGTAGAACTTCCTCAAGTTGAGTCTGGCATTTCACCTGCTCCGTGTTGATATTCAGAGCCTGTGTGAGATCATCAGTCCCACTGAGCCTCGGGTCACACACACACACACACACACACACACTCACACGGAGCAGAGGAAGAGGAGAGCGGCGGGGAGCTAAGAGACATATGGGCCCACCACAGGAGAGAGAGTGTGTGCATGTGTGTGTGTGTGAGTGAGAGTGTGGATGTGTGAGTGTGGTTACCTGGATATGCGTGTGTGAGTGAGTAAGTGTGTGTGTGCATGTGAGAGTATGTGTGTGTGTGTGTGTGTGTGTGTGTGCAAGGTTATTATAGTTTTGCATTTTTCATTAGTTTTTATTTTTATTTCGTTTTGAATTTTTGTTTTCAAATTCAGTTTAGTTTTAATTAGTTTTTAAAGTGGGTTTGCTAGTTTAGTTTAGTTTTTATTTTTTGAAAATGCTTAGTTTTAGTTTAGTTTTTATTAGTTTTAGTGTTAGTTTTAGTCTTTTTAGTTTGGGTTATTTGTCAGGGGCAAGATTCAAAAAGGTTATTAACAATAAATTTAACAATAAAACCAGTACATAAAATGTAGCCTACAATGTAAAATTCCTTTACCTTACAGAATCCACACGCCGTACCAAAAATCCACACATCTTCTATATAAAATTCACACCCTATACAAATCCCACAGCTGTACAATTTCCACACCCTCTACTAAATTTACCCTATACAATACTCATCTGGATTGAAGCAGCAAACATTCAGTGTAAGGGTAAAATAATGACATAACATTATTTAATATTTGAATCACAGCTTATAGGCTAGTGTTTTGACATCGACAACCCAAGTGCATTTTACCTCAAATTTGCGACTAGTTAACTTTCTAACAGGCATGAAAACGGGTCAGGGGTGAAAAAGGTGAGAAGGATATAACCCCTCTAGGGGGGTCCGGGGGCATGCCCCCCCCCCGTAAGAACATTTTAAATATTCCACATTTTAAAGCATCAATCTGATGCATTTTGAGATGCATTTTTTGCCAACCTGTGGAGAGCTGGAGAAACTTAACTTCAGCCTTTAGTCAAAAATATTATGGCCTCCGTAGCGTTAGCTAATAATAATATTTTTTTTTAAAAGACCGATACCGAACTGTGTGTTGAACTGATAATCACTCTTTTGTGTGTTAAACACAATCTACTTAATACAGACAACTTCCTTATAAAGAAAAACAACAACAACAGATTAGTGGGTAACTCAGTAAAATTTAGTCTAGAAAAACAATAATTTTATAAAATCAGAACATTTAGTAAAAAAATATATATATTTAGTGGGGAACAAATAAGAGACAATAAGTGTAGCACTAAATCTGGTAAAACGTTACACATTGCTCTTTGTATTGTTGTAAAATACATTCATGAAAAACAAGATAAAAATAAAAAAAGATCAATTATTTTATAGTCTACTATAAAATTAAGAAAATATATATAGCACAAATGTATAGCACAGCTGTTTAATGAGGCAGCAACATATGATAGATAGGGCAGAACAGAACAAAAAATACTATTAATAATCTTTCATTGTGCAAAAGTATTATGATATGATTATGAAAGACTCCAATAGAGTGCTGCACACAGCGCTTATGCGCATCCCGAGCGCTGAATGATGCGCTTGAGGCAACACGAGTCACAGCGCGCAGCTCTTCGAGTACGCAGTGAAAAGTTCAAAGCACAAAGGAAATACATATCGATGCATAGTGTATTATACAGTATCTATCTATGCAATAGTTTATTTAGCCTTTTCTTTTAACAGTTTTAAATTTCAGTTACTGTGCGCGTGAAGAACAATGATAGTGCTCTCCAGTGTTATGATCTAGACACGCGGTAAAGGAACATGATTGAGGTACTTCAGCAAGATAGTCAATTTATGCGAAACCACAGAGCTTTATCTACAGATCAAGTATAATAATATTAACATTTAATCATCTTGGAGAGAGTTCATCGTTGCCGAACGCGACGCGCGGTGCTGTTTGAATTCTGATTCTGAATGGAGAATGACTGACGACGCACTGTTTGAACGCTGAATGGAGAATTACTGACAGCCGCAGCTGAGGGAAAAGTTTACGTGAACTTGAATTTAATGACTTAAATATTAATTTCTATCTCACATTATACTATAGTATGGCTTCATATATATTATACACCCCCCCCCCCCCCCCCCCCCTCGACATTAACACACTGACAAAATTGTATTAAGAATTTAAAATATTTTTACACCACTTTTTAATGTGTGATTGTGTAAAGGTGTTCACGAGATACCAACCTTTCGCGAACTTGCTTTCAACGTCGAACCCTCGTTTTCATGGAGACGCGGTGTGTACGGAGGGAAGGGGCTGTGTGTGTGTGTGCGCGCGTGTGTGTGTGACAGAGAGACGGAGGGAGAGCAGGGAAAGGAAATGCAGCTGAACGAATACACTGCGTGTTTTAAATAGCGTTAAAAAATGAAAGACATTGACAAAGACGAAAACTAAGGACATTTACTCTATAATTTTATTTTAGTTAGTTTTGCGAAACACACATTACAGTTTTAGTTAGTTATCGTTTTTTTGTAATGCCTCGTTTTTATTTTTATTTCAGTTAACGACCATGTTTTTTCCCACCTAGTTTTCGTTTTTTTCGTTCGTTTTCGTTAACGATTATTACCTGTGGTTACCTGGAGACGTGTGTGTGTGTGTGTGTGGTTACCTGGAGATGTGTGTGTGAGTGTGAGTAAGTGTGTGTGTGTGTGGTTACCTGGAGACGTGTGTGTGTGTGTGTGTGTGGTTACCTGGAGATGTGTGTGTGAGTGAGTGAGTAAGTGTGTGTGTGTGTGTGTGTGTGTGTGGTTACCTGGAGACGTGTGTGTGTGAGTGAGTAAGTGTGTGTGTGTGTGTGTGTGTGTGTGGTTACCTGGAGACGTGTGTGTGTGTGTGTGTGGTTACCTAGAGACGTGTGTGTGTGTGTGTGTGTGTGTGTGTGTGTGTGTGTGTGTGTGAGAGTGTGAGTGTGTGTGTGTGTGTGTGTGTGTGTGTGTGTGGTTACCTAGAGACGTGTGTGTGTGTGTGTGTGAGTGTGTGTGTGTGTGTGTGGTTACCTGCAGATGTGTGTGTGTGTGTGTGTGTGTGTGTGTGTGTGTGTGTGTGTGTGTGTGTGTGTGGTTACCTGGAGACGTGTGTGTGTGTGTGTGTGTGTGTGTGTGTGTGTGGTTACCTAGAGACGTGTGTGTGTGTGTGTGTGTGTGTGTGTGTGTGTGTGTGAGAGTGTGAGTGTGTGTGTGTGTGTGTGTGTGTGTGGTTACCTAGAGACGTGTGTGTGTGTGTGTGTGAGTGTGTGTGTGGTTACCTGCAGATGTGTGTGTGTGTGTGTGTGTGTGTGAGTGAGTGTGTGTGTGTGTGTGTGCATGTGAGAGTGAGTGTGTGTTTGGTTACCTGGAGACGTGTGTGTGAGTGAGTAAGTGTGTGTGTGTGTGTGTGTGCATGTGAGAGTGAGTGTGTGTGTGTGTGTGTGTGTGTGGTTACCTGGAGACGTGTGTGTGTGTGTGTCTCTCAGGCTCAGTTTGGTTTTCTCTCAGTATGTTTTCATCATGTGACTCTTCAAAGTTGTTTGTCACTCTATCCTAATAAATCCAGCTACACAAACGCTTGTTTTCTCCAGCTGATATTAGGATATTTATATTTTATTTTAGTTATCATATCATATTTGATTTATTTCTGTCATATATTTGATAAATTCATATATTTTTGTGAGTTTATTGTTATTGCTGTATTTGGTACTATTAAGAAGTGTTTTCAGGAACTGAAGTAAAGCTGAGATGTAATTAGCCTTCGCTACTAACGGAAATAAATGTTTACATTAGTGATGCGCCGATATGAACATTTTGGCCGATACCGATACATCGTCCGATAAATCTAAATCAAAATTTTAAATAAATACAAAAAAGTCTAATCATTAAAAGCCATTTCCCAATCACACAATTATAATATACTCATTATAATTGTGTGTTTCTTGTATGACAGACTTAACTGTTGCACTGAACTCTATTTTCCTGTTTTTAAATTATTCCTACTGGTGTGAGATCTTGCATAATAAAACCGTCCTGACACCAGAAGAATCGTCTATAATGCCATTTTGTTTGTTTTAGCGGTTTAATTAATGCTCCTGTGCTTCACACTAGCGTTTCACTGATTAAATCCTGACGAAAAGCCGATAAAAGCTCGTTTAGTGGCAGGTCCTAAACATCTGTCTAAACATTTATTTTTAATGTATTTTTAATCATAGAAATGTCTTTTGGTGTAGTCAAGTTTTAACATGAAACCCAGGCTGAGAAATATTGACCGGAGTAAAAGAAAGAAAACTCCTGTTCATATTTGTAACAATAACTCATAAATCATGTACATTGATTGTTCTCTGCCTGTCACTAATAGAGTTATGTTCTGCAAACTCTGCTGGATCCAGAGATCGACTCTTCTGCTAATGAGACTCTGTCCTCTCTTACATGCAATAATGAGCGTCACCTGAGAGCGAGTGTGTCAGAAACACACACACACACACGGGTTCACTTCTAGAACATCGTTCGCATCATGAGACCCTTCTGTGTTCAGTGTGTTTCACTGTTTTACTCCTAAGAAAAAAAAACATGCTTCGCTATATCATAATTAGAATTATAAGATAAAAATTATAAGACGACTTATGCCGTCATTTAGACTTGTGTGTCACAGTTTTGACCTTTTGTCATGATTTTGTCAATTTTGACAAATATTACTGTGTAATATGACAAATCAGATTAATGACTTTGTATGTCATAATTAGGACTTTTTGTGTCATCATTTTAACTTTTATTATATGACTTATGTTGTAATGAAAAAAAAGTAAAAATTATAACTAGTTAAAATCTTGACTTTTGTGTCTTAGTTTTATTTTTGTCCTAATTTCAACTTTTTATGTCAGAATTTTGTCTTTTTGTCAATTTTGACTTTATCTCATAAATACTATGATACTTTTATGCCATTATTTGGACTTTTTATGTCACAATTATGCTTTTTATGTGACCACTTGGACTAATTTTTACTTATGTCATACTTTTTTTATACTAATTTGGACTTTTATATCATAATTATGGCAAAAAGAGTCAAAACCATGACTTAATACGTCTATTAAAACTTACTAGGCTATGTCTTCTGACATTGTATGTCATATTTATTTTGCAAACAAAATCAAGAGTATTTTTCATAAATGTGATTTAAATGTTTGTTGTTAGCCAAAACAGTGTTACCTGTTACATTTTACTGCCTCATGAATTGTTTTGTGTTTTTTGATTGATAAGCCCCAGAATTTGCCTTTCAAAAATAAAAACACACACTATTCATTGGAGTGTGACAACTAGCCCCGGTGTCCCGTACAGGCAAGACCAGATGTTTAGCATTTTACAAAGTGGAAGTTCAAAGTGCTTTAGCAAAGAAAAAAGAAATACCATAACATGAAAGTCACCTTTAAAAAGAGATTTTTGAGAAAATAAATATGGAAGGGAATTATATGCCACAATATTACATTTGTTGGCATATGATGCAGTGCAATATAGTACAAATACATGTGCCTGTCATATTAAAAAACAATAAATGGCACACAGTGTACAGTGTAGCAGAATAATAACTAGTGTGTAATGAAATGTGTGACATGGACGCAGCGGCAGCTCTTTCTCTCGCGTGCACGAGCGCGCGTGTGATTGGCCGCTGATCCCTGCGCGTTCACGCTCTAGTTGTGAGATTTGCTCGCCGCCGCTCGCTGAGAGGAGAGGAGAGGAAAGCGATAGTTGTTACACCGAGGGGGAAATAACTCATCGATTCCGATGAATAACTGCCCCTGCTACCCCTGCAGCTGACGCACTGCCCCGAGGAGCGACGCGCGCGATTCTGTGAGGTAAATGCTTCTACAGTCTGCGGAGAAATGTGTGTTTATTCGACGCGTGACGCGGGACCATTAAACACCTTCCTCCCATCCGTCAGTGTTTCATCCTCATCATCTCCGAGGCCGCTCGTGCCGTGTGTGTGTGTGTGTGTGTGTGTGTGTGTCAGTGTCAGTGTTGTGCTTTTGTGTGCCAGTGTCAGTGTTGTGCTTTTGTGTGCCAGTGTTGTGCTGTTCTGTGTCAGTGTTGTGCTGTTGTGTGTCAGTGTTGTGCTGTTGTGTGTCAGTGTTGTGCTGTTGTGTGCCAGTGTTGTGCTGTTCTGTGTCAGTGTTGTGCTGTTGTGTGTCAGTGTTGTGCTGTTGTGTGTCAGTGTTGTGCTGTTCTGTGTCAGTGTTGTGCTGTTGTGTGTCAGTGTTGTGCTGTTGTGTGTCAGTGTTGTGCTGTTGTGTGCCAGTGTTGTGCTGTTCTGTGTCAGTGTTGTGCTGTTGTGTGTCAGTGTTGTGCTGTTGTGTGTCAGTGTTGTGCTGTTCTGTGTCAGTGTTGTGCTGTTGTGTGTCAGTGTTGTGCTGTTGTGTGCCAGTGTTGTGCTTTTGTGTGTAAGTGATGTGGTGTTGTGTCAGTGTTGTGCCATTGTGTGCCAGTGTTGTGCTGTTGTGTGCCAGTGTTGTGCTTTTGTGTCAGTGGTGTGGTGTTGTGTCAGTGTTGTGCCATTGTGTGCCAGTGTTTTGCTTTTGTGTGTCTGTGGTGTTGTGTCAGTGTTGTGCTGTTGTGTGTCAGTGTTGTGTGTCATTGTTGTGTCAGTGTTGTGTGTCAGTGTTGTGCTGTTGTGTGTCAGTGTTGTGCTGTTGTGTGCCAGTGTTGTGTTGTTCTGTGTCAGTGTTGTGTGCCAGTGTTGTGCTGTTGTGTGTCAGTGTTGTGCTGTTGTGTGCCAGTGTTGTGTTGTTCTGTGTCAGTGTTGTGTGTCAGTGTTGTGGTGTTGTGTGTCAGTGTTGTGCTGTTTTGTGTCAGTGTTGTGGTGTTGTGTTTCAGTGCTGTGTGTAAGTGTTGTGCTGTTGTGTGTCAGTGTTGTGCTGTTGTGTTGTTGTGTTTCAGTGCTGTGTGTAAGTGTTGTGCTGTTGTGTCAGTGTTGTGCTGTAGGGCTGTCAATCTTCGTCTATAATACTATTCGAATTCCATATATTATTTTATTTAATATTCGAATAATATTCGAATATTAGGGCGCTTTCACACTAGCACTTTTGGTGCGCACCCGGTTCGAATGACGTCAGAGTTCGGTTCGTTTGGATGATGTGAACACTGTCTTCCGAACTCGGGTCCGCTTAAAAAGGTGGTCTGGGGTACGGTTCATGTGAACTCGGGTACGGTTCGCTGCTGATATGAACGCTATCCGAACCAAACCGCGGAAGTGAACCGTTATTGATGTATGTGGTCGTCAGGACAGTCGGCTGTCGCACACGCATCTCTTTCTCTTTCGTGCGTGCGTGCGTGTGTGTATGTGTGTGTGTCTATATATACCTTGATGAAAAAGCGGGATTGACTCACTGCAAGCAGAGAGATAATTTCTGCTTGCCTCCGCAAAAATTGTCTTCGGCGGACAGCCCGCTGTCTTTGAAACGTTTTCAGAATATTTGCGGTAGACAGACGCAAGTGTGTTTCTGTATGTCTATGTTGAAAACAAAACCAAAGGTTAAAAAATAGAAGAACAAATGTCAACCGAGCAAGTCTCCATTTTGGGCGCCTTTTCATTCGCGGTTACCAAGCAACACCATTACGCCAGCTGAAGCCTGATGACGCAAGCGTACCGCGGCTCGGATAGAAATAATATAATGTGAACACAGTCCATCGGGGGCAGGGGGAGGGGGGGAGCAATCGAACTCGGGTTCGGAACAGGCAATCGAACCAAGTGTGAAAGCGCCCTTAAATGCTCAAATTCATCCTATTATTAATATTTACGACATTACTCAGGCTTATGGATCGCCAATGCCACTATAGCATGTGGTTGTGGTTGTTGTTACATGTTCTGTCCACTAGAGGGACATCTAACATTACAATACACATTTTATTCGTGCTGAATATGGTTGAATATGGTTTTCGGCTAATATCTCCGCTAAAACACTACCAAAAATCCTAAAACTTATATCGTTCTTTTCAGTTCGACTAGACGGTTCCAATGAGTTCGGTGCTCGTCAAATCCGTTGAGTTTTCACCGAGATATTTGCGCTTCACGGGCGTTTTTTTTACGTTGTTAAACATTTACCAATTTTGACAGTATTGTTATGATGATACAGCGTGGATAACGTGCACAACTGTGTTATGATTCAAAAACTTTATTGTACATCAAACGAAACAAAAGCATTTCATTTTCACATGTGTGTAAGCCAAGGTGGCGAGAAAGGCAAGATTGCATACCCGTAAAACTTCAAATAGTAGCCCGGGCTTTTATTTTCCCAAATCGTCGAACTGCACCGGCTTGTATTTGAGACAGGCGTCTATATGAGACAGGCCTTTATAATTTAGTGTTGAGATGTTGTTCATTCAGTGTAGGCCTAGAGTCTCTAATCTCTAAAAATTTCCAAATGCTCCACGTGAAACTTCCGACCTTTTACTATCGTGT
>CM060602.1:41527959-41540571 GCA_030578255.1 Tiaroga cobitis | reverse complement strand
GAGTGAGGAGTGTGGAGTGAGGAGTGAGGAGTGTGGAGTGAGGAGTGTGGAGTGTGGAGTGAGGAGTGAGGAGTGTGGAGTGAGGAGTGTGGAGTGAGGAGTGTGGAGTGTGGAGTGTGGAGTGAGGAGTGAGGAGTGTGGAGTGTGGAGTGTGGAGTGAGGAGTGTGGAGTGTGGAGTGAGGAGTGTGGAGTGAGGAGTGTGGAGTGAGGAGTGTGGAGTGTGGAGTGAGGAGTGTGGAGTGTGGAGTGAGGAGTGTGGAGTGTGGAGTGAGGAGTGTGGAGTGTGGAGTGTGGAGTGAGGAGTGTGGAGTGTGGAGTGTGGAGTGAGGAGTGTGGAGTGAGGAGTGTGGAGTGTGGAGTGTGGAGTGTGGAGTGTGGAGTGTGGAGTGAGGAGTGTGGAGTGAGGAGTGAGGAGTGAGGAGTGTGGAGTGAGGAGTGAGGAGTGTGGAGTGTGGAGTGTGGAGTGTGGAGTGTGGAGTGAGGAGTGTGGAGTGAGGAGTGTGGAGTGTGGAGTGAGGAGTGTGGAGTGAGGAGTGTGGAGTGAGGAGTGAGGAGTGAGGAGTGTGGAGTGAGGAGTGAGGAGTGTGGAGTGTGGAGTGTGGAGTGTGGAGTGTGGAGTGAGGAGTGAGGAGTGTGGAGTGTGGAGTGAGGAGTGTGGAGTGTGGAGTGTGGAGTGTGGAGTGAGGAGTGTGGAGTGAGGAGTGTGGAGTGTGGAGTGAGGAGTGTGGAGTGAGGAGTGTGGAGTGAGGAGTGAGGAGTGAGGAGTGTGGAGTGTGGAGTGAGGAGTGAGGAGTGAGGAGTGAGGAGAGCCTGTCTGCGTGTGAAGTGCACAGTGAAGCGTGTGGTTGGTTACCCTCTCCACGCTCCAGGGCTACGGGCAGCGGGTGGTAGTTGTGAGCACCGTAACGATCCTCGCGAGCGAACACCTCCTCTGACGTCAGCTTACGCTCCTTGTGTTTCACTCTAGAGGCCGCGGAGGACGACGTGCGTGTCCCAGAATGCACTGCGCGGGTCAGGGCGGGCGTCACTCTGCCCACGCCTCTCATCAGACTCTTTATGCGGTTCATGGTGTGTTGTTCTGAGACTAACAGAGAAACAACATAAGAGCCCTTATTACAGTTAGCTATTGGCTGATCTCCTGTGAGTGACAGGTTATAGCCCCGCCCTCGTCATCAGAGAAGAGATGCTGCAAGAAGAAGTTATTCTGATTCAAGATTATTAACACAATAATGATGTGCACCCATAATCATTTAGAAAAAACACAGACAAGAGTTACAGATGTTGATTTCATGGGGACTTTAACTCTCGCTGCAGAACTGGACGTTTTAGGGTCTGTTTACCGTATTGTTGAATCATGAGTTTATCCATCAACATTAATGGATGAAAATACCTTCATCCCTGTTTTTGACAGCAGTGTGATGTTGATGAAGTCACATGTCAGTCAGGAGAGGAACACGTGTCCTCTGGAGCGACAGCGTGTGAAAGAAACTGATGAACAGACAGAATCCAACAAAGCCTCAGGCGTTCCTCATCAGGTCTAGTGTTTCAGCGGCTCTTCTACTCATCATACTCTGACACTAATGTTCAATTATTTCACTTTTCAATTACATGATCATGGCTAGAGATCAATGTTCTGATAGATAATAGAAAGAACCAGACATTCAATAAACACACACTCACTCACAGCCCAAACACACACCCCATCGACCTGTTCTAAATCATTTTCTATGTTGTTTTAATGCTTTGGCAATACAAAATGTATTTTTTTTTTGTGCCAATAAAGCTTTCTGAATTGAATTGAATTAGTAGAGAGAGCTGGTGATCTCAAATGAGCAAATATCACCAGTCTCCTTTTGCTCAGAGACTCTCGTCAATTATTAAAATGATTCGCAGAAACTTTCCAACAAGTGTCAGTGTTATTGCAGGCGTGTGATCACGTGATCTCTCGCACGTCAATTGATTGGCTGAACACTCACTGCCCTCAAAACACCCACCACGAGCCCTGCCAGGATTAAATAAAGACACACACACACACACACACAGAGAGAGATAATAAATATATAATAATAACTAATATAGTTACACAGCCGTCCAAAGAAGTTCAATAAAGTAACCACATAAAATAAAATGTATATCACTGAATAAACTCGCAGTAAATCCTACATGAATCTGTGTACACACACACACACACACACACACACACACACACACACACACACACACACACACACACACACACACACACAGCGAGAGGGAATGCAGCTTCCTCACCCTCATGTTCATCATTGAAGCTGATGTGAGCTCATTAACATCCTTATCAATATTCATCAGCCCTCACGTCTCGCGCTGTAATCTGATTTAACACCGATATGGTGTTTCTCTCGTCACGTAACGCGCTCTAGAGTGTGTGTGTGTGTGTGTGTGTGTGTGTGTGTGTGTGTGTGTGTGTGTGTGTGTGTGTGTGTGTGTGTGTTACCTGCTGCGGGTCCGTGCGGGTTGAGTCTGCTCTGCTGCGTGTCTCGCGCTGCCACTACACGGATTATTCAATGAACGCACACCACGTCACTCTGCGTCATGACGCAACTCGCTTCAGCGCTGCTCAACGTTGAGCGGGTTTCTGCAGAAATCTGGAACATTTCTTTAAAATACGTTTAATTACACACTTTAATGGTTTTATTGCGCCTGTAATTGATGAAGTTCGAGTGATTGAGCGCAAGATGACGAGGCTCAGTCAGGACAGACGCAGAGTGTGACGCAACACTGACGCAAGGTTGCCTCGAGATGTCTAAACCTATACCATGTCCATGGTAATATACATTAGTAATTTATTTCCCCTGCTATAGTTTAAAATCAAAATATATAAATATTTTCCAAATTATTTTGTTTGGGGCAAAATTAATTAATTAAATTATAAACATATTATTGTTTTTATACTAAACAAACGAAAATGTAATACAAGCCTTCATACAAAGAATAGATTTAATTAACAACGGTTATTTTTCGTGGCATGCAAATAATTCTCTGGTTAGCAGCATCGTGACGTGCGACAGAAGAACTTCACTTCCCAGAAGGCCGTGCGCCGCGCATGCGCAGGAGCGTCAGCAGCATGGCAGCCGCGAGCGGAATGGAGTGGTTGAAGAGTGTGAAAGGAGTGATATTAGACATGTGTGGAGTTCTGTATGATAGTGGAGAAGGAGGAGGACAAGCGATACCCGGATCTATAGAAGCAGTGAAGCGGTATATCTATCTATCTATCTATCTATCTATCTATCTATCTATCTATCTATCTATCTATCTATCTCTATCTATCTTTCTATCTATCTATCTATCTATCTATCTATCTGTCTGTCTGTCTGTCTGTCTGTCTGTCCTGTGCATAGTATGCAAACTTTCTTAATGCATACTAAATAGCATACAACCATACTATTCTTATTATTTCTGCCATATCTTTATGAAAGATGGTTTGATTTATGGTATATAGTGGTGGAACGGATCACAAAATTGTAACTTTGCTTTTCATTTATTACTTAAAGCTCACTTGAAGTTCTTCGATACCACAGCGAAAAACTAGCATAACTAATAAAGTTAATTGTTATTATCTTAAATGGCCAATTATATCTAAAATAAAGGAGATGCAGTTTAGAATGATCAATAATGTTTATCCTGCTGCTGAAATCTTACGGAAAAGATTCCGTTTTGAAGTAGATTTATGCGGATTTTGCTCAAAAGAGCCTGAAACCATCGAACATCTATTTTTTTCTTGTCCGGTCACACTGAAATTCTGGCAGGATCTTTACAGCTGGATAAGTATTGGTAATGATATTCCTTCACTGAATTTATCTCAGGTGTTGATATATGTAGACGGTCTCTCTAAAAATGTGTCATTGATGTTAAACGTTATTATTTCCTTGGGTAAATATCATATTCATAAAAGCGTGAACGAAAAAAAAAGTGGAACAGCAGTAAACCCTCTTTTATTTGTTTTAAAAATGAATTTAAGATTTATTTAGCATCCATTAAATACTTATCCAAAGATAATCAGTCCCTTTGTAAACTGTATAAAAACATGTATGAGTCTCTTTCTTTCTCATTTTTGTTTGTTTTTGTCTAAGATTTATTGATTTATTTTTTCCTTGCAATTTGTAACCCCCTTAAATGTTTGAATTATGCTTTTGTTTAGTGTACTAATTATGCAATAGTTTTTTTTTGTTCTATGAACCTATGTAAGCATAGGCGCATATGCAAAGATATATGAATGGAGTTTTTTTTTGTCTGCATATTATTGTTCCCTATTTGAGTTTGTAAATTGATACTGTTAAAAAAACAAACAAAAAAAAACGAATAAAGTTCAAACATTATTAAAAACAAGTGAACAGGTGTTGTTTTATGAACATTAATGACACAGACGACAGCAGGAATATTAGGCTACTGTCACTTTAAGACCGAATAAACTGACACGGTTTCTCTCTCAACTGTTCACTGACAGAACAGAGAGAACACTTGCCGAGACGGTGTTTAGACAGAACTGTGTGTGTGTGTGTGTGTGTGTGTCACAGGCTGATGGACTCGGGTCTGATCGTGCGCTTCTGCACTAACGAGACTCAGAACACGCGTGAGCACTTCGTGCAGAAGTTGTGTGTGATGGGCTTCGACATCAGCGTCAGTCACGTGTTCTCGCCCGCGCCGGCGCTCGTGCGCATCATCAGAGAGAGACGCCTGAGGCCACACCTGCTGGTGCACGACGGTACTGCACACTCACCATCATCATCACCATCACCATCATAAACATCATCATCATCACAAACATCTTCATCACCATCATCATCATCATCATCATCATCATCTTCATCATCATCATCATCACTATCATCATCACTATCACCATCATCATCTTCATCATCACCATCATCATCACTATCACTATCACCATCATCATCTTCATCATCATCACTATCACCATCATAAACATCATCATCATCACCATCATCATCATCACCATCATCATCATAAACACCATCTTCATCATAAACATCTTCATCATAAACATCTTCATCATCATCACTATCACCATCATAAACAACATCATCATCATCATCACCATCATCATCATAAACATCTTCATCAAAAACATCTTCATCATAAACATCACTGCAACACAAAGTTCCACAGAAGAAAGATGTGTGTTTGGGGTGACGTTTGTGTGTGTGTGTGTGTGTGTTCTCTCAAGTCTGATGGCAGAGTTTGAGGGCATGGACACGAGTTCTCCTAACTGTTGGTGTGTGTGTGTGTGTGTGTGTGTGTGTGTGTGTGTGTGTGTGTGTGCGCGCGTGTGTGTGTTCTCTCAGGTCTGATGGCAGAGTTTGAGGGCGTGGACACGAGTTCTTCTAACTGTGTGTGTGTGTGTGTGTGTGTGTGTGTGTTCTCTCAGGTCTGATGGCAGAGTTTGAGGGCGTGGACACGAGTTCTTCTAACTGTGTGTGTGTGTGTGTGTGTGTGTGTGTGCGTTCGTGCGTGCGTGCGTGTGTTCTCTCAGGTCTGATGGCAGAGTTTGAGGCGTGGACACGAGTTCTTCTAACTGTGTGTGTGTGTGTGTGTGTGTGTGCGTGCGTGTGTGTGTTCTCTCAGGTCTGATGGCAGAGTTTGAGGCGTGGACACGAGTTCTTCTAACTGTGTGTGTATGGCGCTCGAAATGTCCATTCGCCAACGAGACTGACAAGCACGACAGATAACACATGTGTATACGTCACGTAGACACGTCAATAACGTGTAGCTGTTGATCTATGCAGACGTCACGGTGGCGTCACGTTAGAAGTAAACGTGTGGATTACGTCTTAACGTCTGCCCATCTGCACGTCTGCATGTCTGCCCGTCTGCACGTCTGCCCGTCTGCACGTCTGCATGTCTGCCCGTCTGCACGTCTGCCCGTCTGCATGTCTGCCCCTCTGCATTTCTGCACGTCTGCATGTCTGCCAATCTGCACGTCTGCCCGTCTGCATGTCTGCCCCTCTGCATGTCTGCCCCTCTGCATGTCTGCCCCTCTGCATGTCTGCACGTCTGCCCCCGTCTGCACGTCTGCCCGTCTGCACGTCTGCCCGTCTGCACGTCTGCCCCTCTGCATGTCTGCCCGTCTGCATGTCTGCCCGTCTGCATGTCTGCCCGTCTGCACGTCTGCCCGTCTGCACGTCTGCATGTCTGCCCGTCTACATGTCTGCACGTCTGCCCGTCTGCATGTCTGCCCGTCTGCATGTCTGCATGTCTGCCCGTCTGCATGTCTGCCCGTCTGCACGTCTGCCCGTCTGCATGTCTGCACGTCTGCATGTCTGCCCGTCTGCACGTCTGCATGTCTGCCCGTCTACATGTCTGCACGTCTGCATGTCTGCCCGTCTGCATGTCTGCCCGTCTGCATGTCTGCCCGTCTGCACGTCTGCCCGTCTACATGTCTGCACGTCTGCCCGTCTACATGTCTGCCCATCTGCATGTCTGCCCGTCTGCATGTCTGCATGCCTGCCCGTCTGCATGTCTGCACGTCTGCGCGTCTGCCCGTCTGCATGTCTGCCCGTCTACATGTCTGCCCGTCTACATGTCTGCACGTCTGCACGTCTGCCCGTCTGCACGTCTGCATGTCTGCCCGTCTACATGTCTGCCCGTCTGCATGTCTGCCCGTCTGCATGTCTGCCCATCTGCATGTCTGTAAATACCAAGTAAAGCACACATTTGAAAATATTTCTTTTAATGTTTCTGTAATGAGCAGTCTTTAGCTTTTAAAAAAAGAATCATTAGAAAACCAGAATGCCTGTAAATAAACAATATGTTAATGACATTTCACACAATAAAAAAATAGTTCCAAACAGCACCACAGCAGAACAATTGCAATTGTCTAAAAGGAGTAGTTGTGTGGATATTAAATAAATAGCCTCTTTGTGTTTTTGAAAGAATAGGTTGAACATTAACCAATAACCAGTAATGTCAATAGAACAGTGCCTTGCCGCCATCTACTGGCGGTTTTATATTTATATTTAGTAGTAGACATGTGCCGGTATTCGGTAATGCGATAAATCGCGGTAATGAATATGCACGATATTGTTATCGCGGCCACTTCAAAATACCGTGAAAAATAATAGATTTGAATTTAGACTTTTAGAACACGCATTAGCTAATTTTCTATCAACCGTTTAAACAATGCGTATATGCTCCGCAAAACACGTGCGCACTCTGATGTAAACAATCCCCACATGTATAAGCACTGTGTGCACGCGGCGCAGAGCGCACTCTAGTCTAATGTAAACAATCATCACATGGAGTAGAAGCATGGCGGAAGGAGGAACGCTGCCGACGATTTACCCCCCGCAGGGCTGCCAACTCTCACGCATTCAGCTTGAGACTCAAGCGCCTTTCAGACAGGACGCAGAATACTCGCGGGGACGTTTGTTGCTGCGTCGACCAAAGCACGCCGGGGTCAAAGTTAAAAATAGTTCAACTTTTTTTATTTGCAAAATAGCAAATCGCGTTCTGTCTGAAAGCCGCTTTACGGAATTGACACTTTTCACACGCTCTCACGCAGAGAAAAATCGCGGAGCAAAGAGGACACTGACACCGACAGACTAGACAGAGCAGGTTATACTTTTGATATTAAGAAAAAAAAGGTTCTGTCCATTGTGACAGATCGCTGCGCCTCAGTTCAAGTAAACCGATCATCTGTTACTTTTTATTTAAAGATACAGTACAACTTACCTTAAGGTTTATGCCTCATACAAAATGTCGATCAATCAGTGTTTTTCACGGAAAGAGGTCAATAAAACTGCAGGAGAACAGTTGTGTCACAGAACGTTACATTTACCTCAGGAAAGCCATTTAATGACCAGCACTTTAGTTGACTAGAAACAATTGTCATTTAGCTAAATATGTGCACTTTATTACATATTAATTATGTTTACTTGTCATTACATAATTGTTATTATAATGAAAACCGCATTATATTTAATTTCTCTCTGTTTACAGCATTATGTGAGATATATTTTTTTCTTGAGAAAAATTAACATGCAGACTTTAGCCTACCTAATATTTATCCAAATGAGTCAATATTGAATTAAGATTAAAATCAAATACAATAATTTATTTGAATAATACAAACAGTAACCTACCAGTCATTGTACCATGTAAACATTGTAACACGTTGTCACTAAACTTAATAAAATTCTGTTTAGTTACCATGTTTTGAAAATCACAATTACACATTGTGATGCAAGTTGTTTTTTTAGATACCCGCAATCCATCTGTTTCTCTTGAGCAATTAAAATATCGTGATAATACCGTATACCGTGATAAAAGCTCATTCAATTAATCGCAGCACGAAAATTTGATACCGGCACATGCCTATTTAGTAGTTTCATATTTGTTTGGCTCTTTCATTTCGGCATTTACAACTCGGTTTAAATGAGCTTAGAAGTTAGAATGATTTTTTATAACATAGAAATTCAGAATATAATTCCATCCACTGCCACTCTACTATATATATATATTTTTGTATTATTATTAAATAGCCTATTGCCTATTCCCATGCACGCTCGTGCATAATTGATACAAAACGAAATTCACTTTAAAGAAAGTGTCTTTGCACAAAACAAAACTTAATGAAGTGGTCCAAATCATGTCTGACCCACTTCATGTCTCCCGTCATATTTCGCATCCCGTTGCTCTTACTCATGCTGTTCACTGTTCATAATCAACATAAATGAAATAAAATAACAAAAGCCTATTATAATATTTAAACAAATGTGAAACTGGCAAAGAGCGGATATTGAGCGGACAGTCACGGTGAAAAGTAACTTGAAACTTGTTTTTAAATTGGAAGCGCGTCTTGGTTCACCCTCCGCCTGTCAGAAAATTAGGCAAGGCAAGTTTATTTATATAGGACATTTCATACACAATGGTAATTCAAAGTGCTTTACATAGGAGGAAATAAAATAATCAAAACAAATAAGAATAATTAAAACCGTTTAGAATAAAAAATAAAATAAAGTACAGTAAAAACAGTCGGACGAACAGTGGCACAGTGCTCATTCAGTAAATGCACAGCTAAACAGAAGTGTTTTGAGTCTGGATTTGAATGTGACTGTAGGAGCACATCTGATCTCCTCTGGAAGCTGGTCCAGCATAATAGCTAAAAGCAGACTCTCCGTGCTTAGAGTGAACCCTTGGTATTTCTAGCTGATGTGATCCTAATGATCTGAGTGATCTGTTGGGTTTATATTCAGTGAGCATATCTGCAATGTATTTGGGTCCTAGGCCATTAAAGGGGTCATATAATGCCATTTTTGTACAAGCTAATATGATTCTTTAGGGTCTAAATTAAAAGTTTGTAATATACTTTAATTAAAAATTCTCATTAGTATTGTAAGAAAACACTTATTTTACCTGGTAAAAAACAACTCTGTTTTCAGCACGCCGTTTCAGTGCATATGCCTTTAAATGATAATGAGCTCTGCTGACTCCGCCTCTCTGTTCTGTGCATACACCGTTTGAACACAATAACACAATAACCATAACGCGTTGTTCAGTATAAACGTGGGATTATGCATTATATTGAGAACATCATACATAGAAAACATGCCGTAATGTACCCTGAGTGTAAACCTTAGACGCATTCATTGTGAAGCGTGCAGCTACCGATTTACAAAGATTAATATAAATATTAATATAAAGTTTAATAAAATGTTACACTCACTTCAGTTCTTCTGGAGGTTCAGCAGGAACACGAATAGTTGGTACCGATCCTTTATTCATGAGCAGCTTCTTAGCAAAACCAGCTTTATACTGACCCTCGTTTATAAAGCAGTCTGGTGTGTGAAATGATTCGTGCAAACATGAGAGCATTGACGTTTCTCGTGGGGAATATTCCCTTCGAAAACAAACTCAGCCACTGCGTCTTCAGCGGTTCGGATTTAGGAACATTAAAATGACTGTGTTCGTTATTACACCCAAGAACAGAACACCACACTCGTTTAGAGCCATTCTGCTCATAGACAGTGCTCCAGCATATCAACAATAAAGTGCATGTACCATTATATGACCCCTTTAAATTATTTATATACTAGTAATAATACTTTAAAATCATTCCTAAATGTAACTGGGAGCCAGTGTAAAGACCTGAGGACTGGTGTGATGTGTTCATGTGTTCTGGTTCTGCTCTGCGTTCTGTATGAGCTGCAACTGTCTTATGGTGTTTTTAGGAAGGCCAGTGAGGAGTCCATTACAGTAATCCACCCTGCTGATGATGAAAGCATGCACAAGTTTCTCTAAGTCTTGACTGGAGACAAAACATCTAATTTTTGCAATATTTTTCAGGTGATAGTATGCTGATGTAGTTATTGCTTTGAAATGACTACTGAAACTAAGGTCTGACTCTAGAGACACACCAAGATTCCTGACTTGATTTTTAGTTGTTAGACCCCTAGCGTCAAGGTATGCATTCACCTTGAGAACTTCATCTTTGTTTCCAAACGCAATGACTTCAGTTTTGTCTTTGTTTAACTGAAGAAAGTTTTGGCACATCCAACTGTTTACTTCATCAATGCATTGGCACAGGGAGTCAATGGGGCTGTAGTCGTTAGGCGATAGGGCTAAGTAGAGCTGTGTGTCGTCTGCATAGCTGTGGTAAGAGATTCGGTTCTTTCTCATTATTTGGCTCATTGGGAGCATATACAGGTTGAATAGGAGTGGTGCAAGAATCGAGCCTTGAGGGACTCCGCATGTCATGGATGTCCACTCAGACTTATGGTCTCCTATACTCACATAATAACCTCTCCCTTCTAAGTATGACCTGAACCATTTTAGGACGATCCCAGAAACTAATAGGCTATATGCTTTATTACACAAAACGAAACGTTAAAACATTATTATATTTATAAATTACTATATGCTACAGATTGGGGCTGCACGATATTGAAGAAAAATGCTAAATATTATCTTTAAAATAGGCTATTTTTAAAATTATATAACCCATGTAGGCCTACGTGTTTCACAATCTTTTTGTGACAAGAAAACATCGCTACAACTTCTATAAAGTGAAGAGTGTTTTATAAGAAGCTCTATTTTAACATCAATGTAAACCACGGGGTTTGTTCAGGTTATACATTAGGGATATTTAACAACAGAAACTGAATCAAATGCTAAAAAAAAACAAAAAAAAACAAAAAAAACACGCACGTTAGTTTTCACTGTATCAATTAAATGTAGGCCTACTGATTCTTATTAAAGCTACAAAAGTTATTCAGCCAAGAGCAGTGAGTGATTTTCTCTCTTTGTCTTTTGCTCAGTTATTGCAAGCCGTTGCGATATGCATATTGCGAAATACATTTGCGATATTTCGATAATTTCGATATATTGTGCAGCCCTTCTACATATGTAGGCTTCATATTTTATTGCTTTTTGGTATGTATTGTTTTTATCATTGTGTTGTTGGAGGAATTGAAACATTTTTGTTACTCATTTTGATGAAGTTGGCAATATGTAGCAGGCTATGCAAAAGGATTGTGGTCCAGTTTGTATGATGGACTATCTGGCGACTTCAGTAATAATACGGGATCTTATTGTTTTGGTGAGAAGTCTGTTTCTCAGATCATAATAAAAAAATGCTTGCCCCCCTATATGAAAACGAAATGAGTAGCTATACAACATAGTCCTAACAATGATAGAAAACCAGAACCCTTAAGACGGATCGCCATTCAGATTGACAATCTATGGAGCCCCCCTAGTCCCACTTTGTCAAAAAAAATTATTATAACTATCTCGTGGCCTCAAGATAGAGATACTATCTTGAGGCCACGAGATAGTTATAATGATTTTTTTTGACAAAGTGGGACTAGGGGGGCTCCGTAACAATCTACTACGTCTTTCATATCTACTTCATAAGATGGACTGAACTTTGAAGAAAAGGCAGTGGGGCTGATTATAATATTATACAAAACGCCGCTTTTTACGCTGTCTTTGTCAGACAGAAGCGCCGCAGATTACGGCGCACTATGGATGGACTGCGGCGTCAGAAACGGCTTCATTGGCTGGATAAAAAAACCCCGCTGAATGGAGATAGCTCCAGACGGGCAGACGGGCAGACGTGCAGACGGGCAGACGGGCAGACGGGCAGACGTGCAGACGGGCAGACGTGCAGACGGGCAGACGTGCAGACGGGCAGACGTGCAGACGGGCAGACGGGCAGACGTGCAGACGGGCAGACGGGCAGACGTGCAGACGTGCAGACGTGCAGACGGGCAGACGGGCAGACGTGCAGACGGGCAGACGTGCAGACGGGCAGACGGGCAGACGTGCAGACGGGCAGACGGGCAGACGTGCAGACGTGCAGACAGGCAGACGTGCAGACGGGCAGACGGGCAGACGTGCAGACGGGCAGACGGGCAGACAGGCAGACGTTCTCCACACGCACGTTAACACGTCTTTAAGCTTGGTTAGGAATCAAAGGACACAAAGCGAGCGCCATAATATGTGTGTGTGTGTGCGTGTGTGCGTGTGTGTGTGTGTGTGTGTGTGTGTGTGTGTGTGCGTGTGTGTGTATGCGTGTGTGTGTGTGTTCTCTCAGGTCTGATGGCAGAGTTTGA